>APFE031706619.1:98535-118612 GCA_000404065.3 Pinus taeda
ATTATTATTTATGTTTTATTAATAACACGAAAGTCACCAACATTTAAAAACATTTATCCACACTTATTTCATTAGAAAATTCAGTGTAAAAACTAAGCCCTCTAAACAAAAGGGGTTGATGCTCATCAACACTTTTCAAAATCAAGATGAAAATCACTAACAAAAAAAAATGTTCACACTTGACACATAAAAAAATTTAAAGTGTCAAAAGTAAGCCCTCAAAAAAAATGTGGTGATGCTGCATCACACTTTTCAAAATCAGCATGAATAACACTAACATTTAAAAAAATGTGTTAATGTTGCATCAACACTTTTCAAAATCAACATGAAAATCACTAACATCGAAAAAAACATGTTCATACTTGATAAATAAGAAAATTTAAAGTGCCAAAAATATACTAAAAAAAAGTGTATTCTGGCATCACCACTTTTCAAAATCGGGTGATTTTTTTCTACCTCAAAAAATGGGTACCAGTTCCCTTCCTCGTTTGATCGGTAACTATATTAAGAAATATAATCTGACTAAGAACATGGAAAATTTGTCAAACTTATATTGTCGAAAAGTTTTATAAGGAAGTTGCAAACACTGTGAATAGATAGAGAAATCGATTTTAATAATTTTTAATAATAAAGCAATTTCATGTATAGTACAACTAAAAGCTCTTTCAATATGATACATTGGAGAAAGAGAGATGCAACTAAATAAAACAAAGGTATGGAAAAATTTGGAATAAACTGTGTTACATATATTGTCACGCTTTTAAGTTGGTTGCATTGTTTGGGGCGACGTGCCATACCAGCTAAACTTCCATATTTAGTTTTTTTAAGCTACACTTTCCAACATTGTTTTGTGTGTTTTCTTTCATTATTTAGTTATATACGGAATAAACATAACAATAATATAACAATACCAAATCGAGATCAAACACGTCAATATATATCGAATCAAGTCTTCATTATAAATTCTGAAACTATGTTACAATAGTGTACATGTGGGGAGGTTGTCACTACCTGAGCGCAACCCTCACTTGAACGTTGTTCATTAGTGATCTAGCCACGACGTGTACTACCTATCACCCAACAATGCATACCTCGTTGTCGGCGGCACCATAAACCAAATCTGTTGAACGTGCGTTTTGCCTGTCCGCACGCTGAACTAACCCACTACCTGATCGTCGAATTATAATGGTTTGTCTACCCATAGGGCGGGCACATTTCTGCACCGGAACTTGTATTACCCACTTCCCATGGCACTTGTGCTTCGACCCTTGCACTATGGCCCCTGAATACTCACGTTATATGACTCTACATTGTTCGATGTATGACTCTATACTTATACGCTTCCCGTCAGTTATGTTTTGTAAATGGTCATGTCGTTTGGGGCGTCAACCTGCGACCAACATACAACACACCCCTTCTTTTATTTGTGTATGTGTCAGCCCGTCACACTTTCCCACTGTCATGTCATCACAACTCCACCAAATTTTCTACCACCTAACTTGCCCATGTCATGTCGCCCTCATTCGGTTGACCCGCACATGGGTGTGGGTGCGCTTCCCGAGTCAAAACCCCCTGTTGCACACTACCCCGTCATGTTTAACCAAAACCTAGTCACGAATAACCAGTATACCACTCCTTGTGTTGTCTTTAATCGAACTCCATTAAGCGCGCTCTTAATCTGCATGCCTTTAACCAAACCAAAGTCGGGCAGGCCTGCCACTTCGTCTACACGCCCATTGCATACTTGAGCGTACCTGTACCTGCAACTCACCTCTAGGACTCTGTGCACCCGGTTGGGAGCCCGACTCGCCTAAGGGCAGTGATGTCGACTTAGGGTTCTGACATCCTCCCCCACCACGAGTCATTGCTGTCCTCAACAATACAATCGATCTTGCCAACTCCTCATTAAAATTTGTAATCTCCTTCTTCCATCTCCACAATGAATCCTTCGTTTCCCAACCACTCTCCTCTGGTGCGTCCTTCCATTGAATGAGTAACTCCCTCCATGCAACACTCCCAACACCTGTAGTTTTTAGACACGGGCTCTTGTCCAAAACTAAGTTTGGTATATCCACAATCATGGCTATTTCCCTCGGTGGTGTTGTCCTCTCAAGATTATGTGCATCAAGTCTACATCTCTTGAGATGACTCATATGAAACACAAGATGTTTCAAATGCATGTGGTTTGGAAGCTCCAACTCGTAAGAAACTTTACCAACTCACTTCTTCACTTGGAATGACCCTTCATACTTCCTCGTAAAGATCTCACAGTCCTTCTCATGAACCGGATAACGTCACGTTTTATGCTTCAACTCCCAACTCTCATATGCCACTAGATATTCATCTTGCATGAATAATCCCTTAATCGCAAAGTTAGAAGAACTCCTGCGCACCTAAAATAGTCTCTCAAAGTTAGGTAGCTTTTGTATCGGTGTTGCAACCATCCTCCTCTTCACATCCTCAAACCGCACGACATCTCCCCGTCCAATTTCATCACTTATCCTTCTTCAAAAGGTCTGTCAGTGGTGCAGTCACTTTGAATTACCCCTCTACAAATTTCCACTAGTAGTTTGTCATCCCCAAGAAGACTCTCATTTCATGGAAATTCTTCGGTTCAGCCAAATCCTCGATCACCTGCACCCTTCTCAACTCCATTTGTATGTGATCTTGGCCCACTATGTTTCTAAGGAACATAATCTCAATCTGAGCAAACATACACTTTGATTTCTTCAAGAACAATTGGTTCTTCCTCAGTGCCTCAAATACCAAAGCTAAGTGCTTCTTATGATATTCCATGTTATTACTAAACACCACGATGTCATCCAACTATACAACTATGAATGAATCCAAAATATGGCTACAAAAAAGCAGTCATAAAGGTGCAAAACATAACAAGAACGTTGCACAACCCAAATGACATGTGTTATAGCTCTGATACCACTTGTTATATATCTAACCTAGAAATATTATAGATCTGATATGAAAATATAAGACAATGCAAATAAACCCAGAAATAATATGAAATGATTCTTTATTGATCAAAACCCTTAAGGTAGGGCAACACCATACATTCACTCCTTAAGGAAGGAGAACACTCCACAAGCCGCCCTATAAAGATCGAGTTTCTTATTGGAATTGTTTCCTTTCCTCCGGAATTATGGAAATTGAATCGCTCCTCATTACTGGTGATCTAAATTGCACTTTGGGCCTAGATGAAGTATGGGGAATGGGAAAAAAATTTGACCCGGTTGGTGAGATCATAAGAGAGGCATTACTGTAATACAACTTTGTTGATATTTGCCCAAAATCTTTATCTCCTACTTGGGACAACGGAAGGTCAAGGGATGCCTATATAGCTAAAAGATTGGACAGGTTCATCATTCATGAAAAGTTGATGGAAAATTTCAGATTTCCAATCTCACATACTCTTCCAATTTTTATTTCTGACCATCATCTGATCTCATTACAATGGTCGGATTAGAATTCATGGAAAAATTATCCTTTTAAGTTTAATAGGATATGGCTTGAAGATGAGACCTTCAATAATATTATCTGGGAAACATGGCTATCTTTTGATCCTTTGCTTGGATATTCCCAATGGATAATTTGATTGGTAAAATGAGGAGTTTGTGGCTGAAGGTCAAAGAGTGGTAGGCCCTAAAAAAAAGTTTAACTGTTTAGAACTACAGGAGATTAAGAAAGAATTGGAAATCATCACCAGTAGTATGTCCTCACATTCCCTATCATGGGATGTTCGCTCTCGGGTTTGGGAATTAGAAAAAAAGAAGCAGAAGTTACTATCCATTGAAGAAGCGTCATGGCGACTTAAGAGTTGGGCCACTTGGTTAAAGGAGGGCGATAAAAACACAGAATTCTTTTATCATTTTGCAAACAAAATACATGAAACAAATTCTATATGGAAAATCGGGAACGAAGAGGGCAGATTACTGTACACACAAGAAGAGATCTCCAAAGAAGCTGTTAATTTTTTTCGAAAGGCATATAATCGGGACACCCACAGAGAGATAAATGATATTATGTGGGGCAGCGAACCTTTCCCATGTATGTTTGATGAAGAGGAAAATGACCATTAATTTGTTGTTGTTTCAGAGGAAGAATTACTAGCTATTATGAAATCTTTTAAAAAAGATAAATGTCCTGGCCCTGATGGCTAGACTATCGATATTTTCATCCATTTCTTTGACATGATGAAAAACGATATATTGGGGATGGTTGAAGAATCTAGAATGAGGGGCAAAATTAGTCATATCATTACCTCTACCTATATTCCCCTGATTCTAAACAAAAGGGACTCCTTTTCATTTTCAGATTTCAGACCTATTTCACTATGCAATACTATTTGTAAAATCATCTCAAAAATTATTGCAGAAAGGATCCATGGCATTGTCTCACATTATATTTCAAAGGAACAACATGGATTCTTAAATGGCAGAAATATATTAGAGGTCGTGGCAATAGCTCAAGAATGTTTACACTCAACGCATACAAAAAAAATTGGAGCTGCCATTCTTAAAATAGATCTCAAAAAGGCCTATGATTGCCTTGACTGGAGTTGTCTGAGGTGTATTCTCATTAAGATTGGGCTGAATGGTCAATGTACAAATTGGATTATGGCATGTGTGGAAATAGTTAACTACTCCATTCTCATAAATGGAATCCATACTACTTTCTTCACGGCTGCAAGGGGTCTCTGGCAAGGTTGCTCCCTTTCTCCCCTTCTATTTATACTTGTTATGGATACTCTCAGCCTACATTTAAAAAGAGTTGTTTCTATGGGAAATGTTAGACCTCTTTCCATAATCAGGGGAAACTTCTTCTCGCATAATCTATTAGTAGATGATATTCTACTTTTTCTATGCTCTGTAGACAATCTTGGCAATTTCTGAATGATATATTAAAATCTTTTCAAAGGGCAACAAGTTTATGTATCAATGAAGGCAAATCATCTTTTCACTATGGAAAGGTCAATATGGATGATATGGACAACATTTCTCAACTTTTTAAGATTCAGGCAACATCAATCAAAAAAGGTATGAAATATTTGGGTTATCAACTGAAACCCACGGGCTACTCCATATCTGACTGGTCTTAGATCCTCAATAGATTTTATAAAAGGATATCAGGATGGGAATTCAAATGTCTATCTTTAGCTGGTTGGATGATTCTTACTCAATCTATGCTTGCTCAAATTATTGTCTAATGGGCACACCTTTATTACATCCCTTTAGGCATCATTAAAAAATTAAACAGTTTAATGGCCATCTTTATATGGGGGGCTTGTAAGGAGAAGAAGAAGAGGAAATTCCATCTTACAAAATTGTCAAACATTTCCCTCCCTAAAAAAATGGGGGGTTGGGGCATTATGAATCTTCACCGTTTTGGTTTGGCCCTTTTATGTAAATCTCTATGGAAAGCGGTTTTAGGAGATAGCTTATAGAGTAATGCTATTAAGATGAAATATCTGGGGAGTAGAGATTTCATATATTGGTACAGGAACAGAACTCTGGGTCCTTCACAAGGGTCGGCTATTTGGAGGAGCTTCCAAAAGGTTATTCATTTCTTTCTCAAGAATCTAGTACGGAAATTTCAAACAGGCAACAACATTCTCATCAGCATCGATTCTATCATGAGTGTAGAGGTGGGGTTCCCTATCCCACAACATCTTCTACTGTTCCTTCAACAAAAAGGTATTTTCTTCTAGGCACAAGTCATTCAAGAATGGCAGGGTGCAATTCCTAGATGAAAATCTGCTATGGAGCTGGGTCTCAATGATGAATTAGCTGCTCAATGGGATAAGGCTATCTGGGATATGAAGCATGCTGGGATATACAGAACAGAGGACAACGACAACATTGTCTAGTGGGATAAGAGAGGCAAGAGCAATGTTTTGGTCAGAGATATATATCTCTCCTTAATAGAAGATAACCATGAGCTTTCCCGGAAAATATTTCCAAATACTTTCTGGAAATCTGGATTTCCATTAAAAATTATACTTTTCTCCTGGCTAGTATTTCATAATAAAAACCTTACATGGTCCAATTTACAAAAAAGGAACTGGCACGACCCAACTATCTGCTCAATCTGTTTATCTGAGACAGAAGACAACATGCACATATTTCTTAATTGCCCCCTCACACAAAACCTATGGAAGCAGCTGGCCTCACACCTTGGTTTTACTATCATACCTCATTCTTCCATTATAGATGCTTTTGAATGGTGGGGTGCCCAAAAAATCATCTGGCAGCCTATTCCACTTATTGTCTGCTGGTTCGTTTGGAAATGGAAAAACAGAAAACTTTTTCAAAACAACAATGAGGATTTCAACTACATATTTGACAAAATTATCCCCCATTATCTCTCTATCCTCCCATATATTCCCCAGAAATTGAAAGCTCATACTAATGCAGATGCCATTCCTCAGCACATCTTCTCGCGGGCTCACTTTGACAAAGCTGCAAAAGATGGCCGATGTGCTTGTAGAATTTACATCAACATTGTAAAGGACCAGCATTATTCTATCTTCTGGAATGGAGGCCTAGGGACTAACAACAAAGCCGAGGCCATGGCTCTACATGGTCTTCTCATCTTCTGCTCTTTTTTGAATACTGGCCCAATTCAAATCTTCGGGGACTCCAAAATTATCATAGAGCATGTGACCGAAAAATAATCTATAAAAAACGACAATCTATCTGGATGGCTGCGCAGGATTTCAACATTATGGAAGCCTTCACTCTTCCCTATTTCATATATTAAGCGTTCAGAAAATGAGGTGGCAGACGAGCTATCAAAGAAAGGCTTGCAGACACAATGCAGTGTGTGGCATTTGAGCATCACTGTAGAATCCAACAAATACTATATCCAACCTTTCTCCATGCCAGGTATATAGAATCGTATCTACCCTGGTATGTTTCATGATCCCGTTCACTAAATCTTTGTCATATGCTCAGGTATTATGTTTTGGCTCCTTATCTCTCTACATTAGAATCATATTTTCTATCAGTCTATATACTAGATCTATCAACAAATATGCAGACAATGAATTTGTAGATGTATGGCTCCATCATTTCTTTTTTGGCTGGAAATATTGTCTATTTCTCCATATTGTACATGAGGTTCTATTTATAATATAAATAATATGTAGCTTTTTCTTCTAAAGAAAAAATAATAACAATAATAATAATAATTGTATTAATGTCTTGATCAGGTAAAAATATCTCTTTTGGTCTTGGTAGATTTTTAATTAGATTTCAATAATAAAAAATTATAATGAAATTTTGATTTGTGTTATTTAAATTAATTTTTTGACACTATATAAATTTAGTATTTAAAAAACCCTGAACCACTTCAATTATACAGAATTCACCTATCTAATCTATAATATCAATAAATCCCTCCCAAATTTTAAACAAATTAAATAAAAAAATAAACAATAAGTTTTTCAAAAATCACACTTAAAAATCCCCTAATAAAATTTCGGTCACTAATTACAAAGCGAAACATACATATCTCAGCGTTCCGCCTTTAGATAAATAAGGTTATGTATATTTCAAAACCTGACCGCTTTACCTTCCTTGATATAAATTAATATAACGGTAGGGCATGGGTATGGATTCCATATGAGGGTATTTCACTCGTCCGAATGGAATTAATAACGGAAGCATATGGATTTTAGGTTTCATGTTAAGTATAGATTTGTTTGATAATGTTAGGAAGGAATACTTTGTTATTTATTAATATAATATTAAATTAATGTAATTAAATAAATTAATTATAAAATTTAATTTTATTATTATATTATTATTATTATTATTAATTATGAAATAATTAATAGGTGAAATTATATATATATATATATATATTATATATAGTATATAATAATATATATATATATATATTCTAAAAATTGTATAAGGTTTTTAATCTTGGAGATTCGTTTTTTACTTTATCATGGAGATTTTTAAATTATAAATAATAGGCTTTGCTACAATAATACAACTAATATCATAATTTACTCATACCATATCTCTCAAAAACAATAACTCAGATTTATATTTTATTTTTTTAATTGATAAATTTAACCAAAAAACATAAAAGGCATAATTACTTCTAAAAGAATTTCAACTTTTGATATGTAACTATTTCAATCAAAGAGAAAAATTTGAATCCAAGGGAATATCTTAAACTTATATGTGTGCAACTACTACAAAGCTTATATACTACATATCGAAAGAGTATTAAGAATATTCTAAAATATTTTATGGACATTAAATCCCTATCATCCATCTAATCATTATTACATTGATAATCGTGTCTATTTGGAATAAGACTTCTACACTTTTAATTTGATTATCAATGTAGATGGGATTTACATCCACAAAATATTTAAGAATATTCTTAATAGTATTCATAAATCAAAGGTTTAGATTTATCTCATCATTTCCATGATTTTAACTAAATTGATCAATTTAAAAAAAATGTGATATGAGTATGAGTTACTATTTTTTGGGTACCTCGTATTAATAAGTCATGACATTAGCACATGGTATTGTAACAAATGCTATTTACAAGTAAAGAAATTTATGGTAAAGTGAGAATGACCCTATATTGTTAAAAATCTTGTTCCCTGTTTTATATATATATAATATAATATATATAATATATATAATATATATATATATATGTATTACAATTAAATACAACTATAATGTAGTTTATATTAAATAATTATTTAATAATTATTAATCAATTGCATTGAAGGTAACATCTGAACATGTTAGTGTTTACCTGATTTAAAAGTATATAACCCACTAAGTGATAAGTCATTAAAATTTTAAAAGCCATATTTAAAGCAAATATAGTTATGTAATAAAAATTAAAATTATATTTATGACCAGTAAATTAAATTTACTAAATTATATAATGATAAAAAATTAAAATATAATTTTTTCATAATAAATACATATAAAAAATTAATACCCAACCTGCATTAAATATTAAAAATTTTAACCCCTTTATTATTTGATAAATTTAAATTTGGCATAAATCTAGATTAATATCTAGATTAATATACATTTATGTAACGAAACAAACCATGTGTATTGAACTTTCCACGCTTGAATATAGTTTTCATGTGGGTAATGAAAGTATTATCATCTCCCATTTTATTTCATCATCATAAAATGTTTTTTTTTTTAATTAATTAAATAAATAAATTATGAGTTTTATATTTTATTGATTTGCATTGAAGTTGAAATTAGTGGTTGTACGCCTTGGGAGGTGGCGTGACCACATCCACATTAGCTAGAACATGTGAAATCTCACAGGGAAATTAATTGATAAGTTCAAGAGATATGGCATTTTGGGAACTCATTTTGTCGGTAAACGACACTGAAGGAAATTCAAGGCGAAGCACCAACTCGACAAAGATAACATTGAACCTGCGCCGATAGGAGGGGAGGAATACCATGCCATCCATCTCAAGTTATTATGGTATGTGAATTTTGGTTGCACCATGAGCCTTTTAATCTTTGATATATCTAAACTTTGTGCTTGGTTTGGTTTACTCGGTTTTTTCTCAGTTATGTGGCTTTATGCTCCTTTTATTCTAATGTGGAAGGGTTGGGTTCGACTGGGTGGAGTAATATGTTGTCCTCTTAGTAGGGAGAATGTAAAAACTGTCATGCTTTGATATCTCAAATGTCTGAGGTGCGGGGGGTGTCTTCTTAATGACTAGGAAGAAAAAAAGGAAAGTTTGGTTTGTATATGGCTAATTAGAAGGTTTTACTATTTACATTCTCATGTAGCCTATGCATGTGCACTAATAAGCTAAAGGGTGTTCGAGGTCTTTGTGGGAGACACCCAAACCATCTTTATGAAAGTGTCAATACAAGAAATGACCCCAAGACTTATGTTTCTCATATCTTTTCTACCATTTTCTGTGATATGGCTTGTCCGACTTCTCATCAGGGCAGTATTCCTCTTGCTGGCAACGGAAGGGGCCAAGGGCGCGGTTGTGGGGGTAGTACAGCACACACCCCAGCCTCTAATGGAAATGAGTCTTAGTCGTAGTCTACCGTGGCAACTGCCAGAGCTTACAAAGCTTCAACCCACCCAACGACCCGTCAGACCATTGAAGCATGGGAAATAGAAATCATTACTCAGGGAAACATAAGCGATCACGTCTTAGTAGAGAAACTGGGAAATTTGGTCCCATAACCAAGCCACAACCATGGTCATTGTTCATAGTGCCTACAATTTTTATTTACATATTGGATAGTGAAAGGCCTCATTGTGAAAGATCTAATGATAAGGATTGAAGGTAGTTCATGTTCCAAAGAAGAGATTCATGAAATACATGGGGAATTTCATCTCATCCAACACTAAATCCAGCAGTAAAATGCGCGCTTGGCCCACATAGAAGAGCATATCCCCTGCCCGCCTTAGTTTGAGCTTCTAGGTTCCAGTTCTAAGGACGTAGCTCCTGTTGAATCTTCTGATGACTAGTATTTTTGTGATAATTGTTGTTTTTGGATGTCCAAGTTTAGTAGCATATAGATGTATAGAAAGGATTTTTGGCATATATGGTATAGTAAATTAGACAATAAGGGAGAAAAATATTGTCAAGTTATAATTGCATGGATGGACAATTTCAAACTATTTAGATTTTGGATGGCTTATAATGCTATTAGATGGTCAACATACCCGGTTTTCCCTAACGGTAGGTTGATACCATCTACTGGTGTTGTTTTCTCCTACTTATTTTTGAAGAAGTAATGGAAGGTATTTCCATGGGGGCTTCACTCAATGAACCTCTAACATAGCACGTGTGTTCATCAAATACTAAACAATACCCTTAATTTGACTACATATTGGAAAATACCTCTAAAAATCACATTATTCAACCCCCTACCAATACAAATCCAATTTAGAAACCCCCTACTTTCACTAGATATTGTAGATATCCATTTTTCATTAACATTTTTTTATACCCCCTTATATTTTTTCATTAACTTTGAGCTCTATTTTTTATACTTTCCAATATAAAAACCCTTTACCCCCTATCAAAATGCTAATTATATTATGTCATTTTTTCCTCAATATATATACCCCAATATGAATTCAGGTGCTATGGTATTTCCCCTAGTGAAGCCCTTGTGGGTATTTCCAAGCTTACAAAAAAAAAAAATGCATTGAAGTTAGTTGCGAAAAAAAAATACTTTATTTTTTGGTGTTCGAATTAATATTTATATGTGGAAATGAGTTGATAAATGAGTAGTTTAATATTTTTCAAAATTTTAAGCCCTTTCTTAAAATTGTAATAGTCTAAATTTTAAGGATAATTAGTTTAGTTTTTTATGGAAAAAATTGCACAATCAAACTTTTCATTAATTAACTATAACTATAATTTTGATTTGTAAAATAATTTCAACCAAAAAAATTTGAGTTTGTCCACTTATTAATTGTATGTTATTTTGGAAATAATTTCAACCAGAAATAGTTGAGTTTGTCCACTTATTAACGAATTAGTGTGAGGATGAAGTCTTAAGCAATTCTTATTAACTACTTAAACAAAGGTTTTATGCAAGGAAACCTTGTATTGACCTCCACCTTACTTCATTATATTCAACTTTGATGAGGCTTTCAAGGAATTTCCCAAGGCCAATAAAAGGAAGAGGAGTGTTCAAAGACAATTCAAAAATTGTTCCCATTTATGTCTACATCATTGGTTAAGGCACCAACAATGGTGCTAAACTCATTGCCATAGTGAAATATTTGCAATTACCAAATCAATTTGGATACAATAACATCATTGTTGAAGAAGAATTCTAAATTATAATCCATGCCCATGATAGACTTTTGCATGGATCCAAGGTTGAAAAAATATGAAGGAATTAACATCTGTCAACTAGGTTAGAGGATGTCTTGGAGCTAGACAAGACCATTTCTTCTATCTCCCCATCCCATGCTCATCAAAAGGAAAATGAACTAGCGGACAAGCAAAAAATAAAGGGGTCAAGTAGTCCAATCATGATATGATGTCACCATCTATTGGAATTATCCCAAAAAATTAAGGTAGGTGTAACGCCCATAGATTGATATATAATTTTCATATGTACTTATGTTATATAGGCTAGTGAACTAGTATAATTTTAGGCCATAGTGCTTATGTATGTATGTGTTGTCACTGCGAAAAACACCCTTGAAAATTTTGCATACACTCGAATTTTGAAACCTATGGTAAATCTTGTGATTGGTCGTTCCCTAGTTACTACTTGGTCATCTAATGCTTTTGAGCTCCCTTCTTGGATCAGAAGTATCGAAACCACTTGCTTACACATGCCCAGTCTGTAACAAGTGCATGAGCACATTATTTTACACAATCTTGATGAATCATAACACGGTCCATCAATACTGTGCTCGTGCGATGTCCAATCCATGTCGACATTCAGTGTGCACTGACAATGACAGTTCTCACATTCTAGTTGTGCTTGTACTTCCATTTCCGTGAGTTTTATAAACTGTCACTTATGCGCACCTTTGTTTTCGTGAGTGTCATTTTCATGTTTTTGATTGTCTCTTTCACTTTAATTAGTGTCATTTTCATGTTGTATTTTCACTGGCATTTGTTGCTTTCACTACCATTTGCATATCACAAGAGTCGTTCCCACTTTAGTAATTGTTGTCTCTTCACATGTTAAGTGTCGCACAATGTACATATGCTTGTTTTGGTGGTTTTAAGAGGTTATATTTGTGCAATGAGTTTATATTACCATGAAGACATCCATCACACTCATTTCCAAATTTTTAAACATTGTCACACAAGTGTCATCACGGTCATCGCAAAGTGTACCTTTACTGTCACACTTGTCATAAAGTCGTCACAAAGTTGTCGCAATGAGGGAAATATGTTTTTAATGTGTTCAGGATGATCTAGTTCATTGTGTTGTCAAAGTGTTTCAAGTGTGTGATCATTGTCAATTCATATCATTGTTCACATCAGTGTCTTCGGTCCAACACTTAGCCAATTTTCGGAAATTCCTAGCAACCTAGCCTCACCCATCCTTCCTCAACTACACACTGTGCAATTCCAAACCTAAAGTTGCATCCTTTTCCCTTGAAACGACTCAATGTGGAGTTCCTTCTTCCCATGGGTGTGCATTGTATACTTCTGGTGCTTAAGCCCAACCTTTGCCTCCCAAAATTGTGCAATCCAGCCCTCCCACCTAGCCCCAACTGCACACCATGCAATCTCTGAGCTTAAGATCAAACCCTGAGCTCTTGAACTATGCAAATGCACAATCACCAGGCCTAATTTGCCTCCCAAAACTACACAGTTGGCTAAAATAGTGGAAAATCCATTTAGCCTAGCTCACTAAATACCAAAACCATGTAATTTCTCTCTCCTACCTAGTCAGTACTACACATTGCGTAGTCTCCAGGGTCAAGCCTCAACCCTGAGCTCTTGAAAGGCACAATTGTGCAATCACCTAGGCTCCTCTATACTCCATAACTATGCAATAGGTTAATCTAGTACCCATCCCTTCAGCCTATCACACTGAGCTCCCAGATTGTGCAGTTTTCTTCCTTAGTCCAACCTGAACAACACATTGTTTAGTCTCAATGCTCAAGCTTCACCCTTGACTTCCTGAGCTGCATAATTTTGCAGTTACTGAGCTTCTTTCCCATCCTGTCACCTGGTTCTAGTTTAGTCAATGGATCAATATGAACCATCTTATACTAGGAGTTTATAGGATTGATGTCATCTTGTCAAGAGTGGGTTGCAGATGCAGGTATTCTATCATGCTATGACAAGATGATGAAGAAGGAGATGGAGAAGAAGGACATGTTAGAAGACACATATGGAGCTGAAAAGATAAGATGATCATTAGAAGAGAAGACGAAGGAACACCAGACTATAACATAAGATCAAGATCAAGATCACATGGAAGACTCCTCATCTTCAGGTCATAAGGAGGAGGAATAAGAAGAACATGTACCATATTTTCAAGAGGACACAAATAAAGAAGTATCAAGAAGGACAACATGGAATTATCACATAATCATGTAGTCCATGTCATCACTCTCATGTCCTATCTCATCAGAAGTCATCATATGCCACATTGTTATTGTGGATTATCTAATTACCTATTCAAAATGTATTGTAAAGTGGAAGTTCAAAGGACACATTCATAATATTAAGAGTCATGAAAATTCGAAAAGTCATAGGAAGTCCAATAGTCATGAGGGTAGTCCAAGAGTCACAAGGAAGGTGAAGCATCACCTCTTGATTATATATACACCCTCATTGTATGAGCAAAGGGGTTTTCACCTTGGTTCCTCCCATAAGGCATTAGAGAGGTAAGCTAGTTATGTTGAGGAGCAAGGAGTGGCTCCAATGCTCCACTATTGGAGCTAGTGATGTTAATTGTATACATGTGTCTTGGAATTTTTACTTAATAACATAAGCCTTCATGGGCAGCATGTTTTTCATGCATGGATTATGAATATTTGTGAGACTATTCTTCGGATGTTTGTATTTCATGTTTTCTTTCATATATGTTAAAATATTTTAACTATTTTAGTTATTTTAGTACTTATCATATTGAGAATGTGTTGTAACAGTTGTTATTTTTGTCCCATCCTTGTGGACTATTTTGCGGGATACTAGACAAATCTTTCTCATTCATCGGTTTTAATGACCGTTGCATATTTTGTAAACTATTTTACTGGATGTCAGATGGATCCTTCTTTTTTGCATGTGTCTCTACTTTGGTGGTACTATTACCTCTCTCTTAGAGGCCCACTTTACTATTTTCCTCTAACCCAACACTCATTAGAAACACTTACTTGTTTTTTGAAGGCACACATGCATTCCTCTCTCTTGCTGACAATTATAGCCAAGGAAAATATATAAGAATACATGGAAACCAAGTCAATACTCGAGTGGGTATCCTATTCCAAATGGTTTCAGGTCTAATTGGGATTTCACATGAAGGAAACCCTTTGGTTGATGGATTTCCAACATCGTCAACATTATGTTTTGGGCCAAATTGCATGTGTGATATTAGGCTATAGAGCATGTATGCTAAAAGGCTTGTGAACATAGAATCACAAATCATAATTATGTTCATATACATTAATAGAATACATCATTAGTATGAACCAAGTCAAACAAAAGCATATGGCGGGCTAGGATTACACAAGAAGGAAAGGGAGATATGGGATTAAGGAAGGGGGATAAGGGTTAAGCGAACAATTTTAAATAATTCCAAAGTTCTAAACATAATCCTTATTAGATAAGTAGATTCTATGTTGCCAAGTGGTGGAAGAGTAATTCCTTAAGTGTCATGTGTCAAGAAATCCATCACTATATTATTATATCATTTTATTGTCATTTTGATTAAGGAATTTTCCATCCTTTATTTAAGATGTTGGATGCGAGTTAATGAACCATTATAGCTCTATTTCTATCTGAACCATGAATCTAGGTGGATTAAGGTGAGCAATTATCCTTGGATTTCCTCTAGGGAGCTACGATCCCTAGAGGGAGAATTGTCTAGGATAGATTTCCCTTGGTGTGAGTCTTGGATGGTTCCTAGAGACTCCAATAATAGTTGGAGTTATTGGAGCCATAGATTTGACACTTCCTATCCATCTGGTGTTGGATCCTTGCAAATTACTGAGAAAACTTGATAGAATATAGAAAAAAGAAGGGGGAACACATCCTCAGGTTATGTAACTGAGGTGGATGAGAGTGCCATTGGAATTGTTGCTAAAATATGAAACCTCGGCCTAGTCATCATTTGTACTAACCATTAGATCTAGTTGGCTTAGCTATCCTTTTCCTTTGTGCAGTTACAGCCTCAACTCAAGGGTGACTTAGTATTGAGAGAGATAAAATAACAATGTCTATTGTTGGGTGGAATTTTTGAGTTCTACAGATAGTTGGCGATTTCATAAAAGATATTTTCTCTTTAGGATGCTTACCTTTATGTTAAATATCATGTGTATTTACATGCTCAATTATGTTATGTTTTAAATGTTTGTAACATATGTTATTCTAATCCCCGAATCTTTTAATATAATTAAAGGATAATAAGTTAGAGGGCCATTATGGATATATTTCCAAAAGTGTTTGGTGTAAATATCCTGCTAGTTAAATTATAAAATGTTGGAGCTGAAGAGGAGGACCAACTTATATGGATCCCATTATCTGAAAGGATATCTTGCTTAGGGAATCCTATTGGGGGGGTTGGGAAGTTTCCTATATTTCCATAAAGTAATATTTCTAACCCTTGATGATCTGAAATGATCATATGTTAAAATTGAAGTAGAATTGACTATGCCAAAACTGAAATGAATGTTAACTGAAAGTGTTGAAACCGTGAGAACTACTTGAGAATAAAGACTTTACAATAGATGATAAACATAAGAAAGATGAAAAAAAAAAGTGAAAGCAACAAATACACAGTGATACCAGACAACAAGATTGATTATGGAGTTCCTCCTTGATGGACTACATCTCCAGGTCCACTTTCAAGATGGGCGACCACTTTATTAAGATTGAATCAAAGAAGGTCGATTACACACAAAATTGACCAAACTGAATGTGCATGCAGGCACTTCTGGTCACTTTCGAAAGAAATCTCTCTGAACCAACTTTCAAACGCTAGCCACAGTTCCCAATTCTGACTCTGGATGCTCCTGTTACACTGAAAACAAAACAACCTATATCCTTGAGAACCTACTTACAAAACTCAAAACCACTCCATCCCCTCTTCAATAAGAAAAACAGCCTTTTAAAACCCTACAAGTACATTCGAACTTCTTCATCCAAGTTTAGGAATGAATTACCTAATTTTATGGGTTAAATTAGGGTTTTAGTTAACCTTTAATGTCATATTATGACATTCACCACTTGATTTAATTAGTTTAACCAAAAACTAAACAATAAAACCCATTTTTAGACTTTGGATAGGCCACGGACTATTAGCGGTTAGCTAACCAGGCAGAAGGCCCTCATATTGCATGTGAGCAGTTTCCCTAGCTGCGGTTAGCACGCCGAAGGTTCCACTGAATACTAAGGGCTAACGGTTGGTGAGTTGTGATGTTCACATGCCAATGGTTTAAACTACCCACGTGGTTAGACTCTGCCACGGTAACCCCGACGGTTCACAACCACTCACATGTCACGGTTATGTGATTTCTCCATGTGGTTAAGTTCTAACATATCCACTGCGGTTTATCCATAGCCCTGTTCACATGCCTTCTCCGTCACGGTCTCCATACCCACACAGTTTACGGCATGCTTATGTTTTATATTGTTTTAATACGTAGTTTTGTAATGTGACAAGGTCCGAGAGGGTATACACTGAAGATTAATTCCTTTTAATGCATAACTGTTATAGACATATTTGGGCACTACAACCCCAATCACATATGTTCATAACCCAAGGGCTTCTAAGACCCCAAAAGTGTTGTTTCATACCCTAAAGGAACAAGGTCAGCTGATTACATCATTTCCCAGAAGTTCTCCTTGAAAAAGTGCTCAGAGCTGGTCAAAATCGGACCATACAGACTCCTCCATGTTGAGGGTGCGATGCGTCTCACCTGTTACACATAGAGGGTGCGATTCGTACTGAAAATATCTTCTGTAGGGTGCGATGAGTGAGAGAAGACAAATGGCAGAGGCAGATTGCTAGGTGGAAACCCAAAGAATCTTCTAGAAACTGCTCATTTGACACTTGCCTCTCTAAATTCACCCAGGGATGAGTAAGAGATCATGAAATCTCCAAGCGGAACCAAGAACTATCAGAGAAATGACACTAATCAAAATCCCAGAAGATGACTCACCCACCTGCAAATATCTATATATGGATCCCTCATCCTAGAGATCCAAAGGATGGAATTTTGTATTTGTAAGGAAATGTTGTTGGTTTCTCTATGAAACATCATAGTGTTGGGTGATCTAGCTTTTCATGAGGTGAAGAGGGCTTTCATGCTGGGAGGATGGCGCTGGGTCGGACCAATGGGTTGTAATCCTCTTTTCTACTACTTCTATCAATAAAGTTATTTGAGTTTTCCTCCATATTCTTGTATATTTCTGAATCTTGTATTGATATATGCATTTGTATGGTTAATATATATCTGATCCTATATTGTTTATGGTTATAGATCTCTATGCTTTGATGGTATTATGTTGCTTTGACTCTACAGGTGTTTCTTTGAAGCGAGACAAGTGAGGAAGGAGTGCAAAGCTCTATCAAAGGAGGGTGGAAACAAGAAAGGAGCCAAGAGAAACACTGAGGTTGGTACTCTCTGCTTCTCTCTCATATATCTCTCATAAAGGGAAACACAAGTAACTTTAGTTTGTTTGTTTCTAAGATAGCTACCTGTCTTAGTGGGACTAGCAGCTCTGAATGGACCCTAGTTTTCCCAATAACAAAATGGTGACTCCACTGGGGAGCGAATAGTTTGATTGTTAGTCACTGTTGTTTGCTTTATAAACTACAGACAGAGCATGAAGTTAAGCCAGCTAGCCTTCGAACTGATTTTTCTATGCAACTGCAAAGTAGATCAACGTTGTTTCAGTCAATCTCTGGGTTAGTTTATGAACTGAACATCTGACTTGAAAACATCCTAAGTTCCCTGGTGGTAGCTCAAATAACCTCATTAGATCAGCCACTATACTTTTTGTTTACTGCATATCATTAGTTCATCCTAAATCCCTGAACTAAGCTGCAAACTGTGAGAAAAAAACCGAGCTCAGTCTCGTCCCTGGATATTACACTGTCTCTCATTGGTAGTCCGGATGCATCACACCTCCCGTGTGCTGCAGGTGAGGTGCATCCCTGTTTTGCTGTGTTACAGGTGTGATGATTAGATGAGACTGCCTCTACTTCCAGATTTTGGTTTTCTATTCATTGTCTTTAGTTTTATTCAGTAGTTTTGTTGTCTATGATCAATGTATCACTATTGAAACTCTCTTCCTTTGCATTATTTAGCCTCCATTGATAGAGAATTGTGAATGTTTTTAATGTATTTTTCATCATTTACAGTTCTCCTTTGCAAACAGTAGCTTAATCGAACTATCATCTTTTGATTTGAAAGTGTTGCAAGTGTCATTTTCAGTCAAAGAAAAGAGTGTCGTAAAGTCTTCCTCTTTTAGATAGTTGATTACACTTTTGCTATTATATTTGATCTGAATCATCAATTCTATGAAGTGTTGAAAGTAGTTTTCAAGTCGAAATTGAAAGTGTCGTCTTAGTCTTCCTTTCATTTTTGAACAAGAAATTGCTAAAATGTCACTTTGAGAAAAGATAGTTTAGATCTATACTTAGTTTTATTTTTTTCATTCTCACATTAAGGAAACTAAAAAACAAATACATGCAAGTGCATTTGCATTTAGACTACATGCGGAAATTGATTTAGGACAATGCGTCTTACTATGTGCTCTCTGCTCTATGTTGAAAGGATTTTACTTCTCTTTCCTTAGTAGCTAGGATTTTCATTGCAAAAAGAAAGTAAACGACTGTTTATCATCTTAGATTTCATATTTAGGAATTGTATATCTACATCACATGGTGAACCTTAAAGGAAAACTTCTTAAGAAAGATAAATAGTAAAATAAATTTCAATGAACATAAAAACGCTTTGGAACCTAACGCACAACATCTACAAGTCTAGGCTAGAGACATATTTCGGCGTCGTAAAGCCTGGTATCTATCATTTTCATCATAGGTTGGGTGATTCCTCCTCCTTGATATGACAAGTGCCAATACGGACTTGTGCTCCCACATACCTTCGAGTATATATTGGGAGACCACAATAGGCTATATACTTTATCCTTAGGAAGCCGTGTCTGCCACCCTATCAATCACAATGCACTAAACACATCATTTGGGAAGATTGACTGCCGTACGTAAAAAGTATTCTGCAGTTTTGCGATTGGTTTGGTAATCCCTCTGTCTAGATTTCCAAAGTAGTCACTTTCATTCCTTTTCAGACTCCTTAAAAGAAAAGGTCCATCTGAGCACTTGTCACTTCAGGCTCATTA
>APFE031706619.1:118782-164829 GCA_000404065.3 Pinus taeda
CCATCTGAGCACTTGTCACTTCAGGCTCATTAAAAATTGAAGGCAACTAGAGTCATCTTTAGCTTTTTCTCGACTCTTTAAAATTGAAAAAGCAAGTTGTGTCAAAGCGTCATAAAATTTATTTTAATCCGAATAACATCAATGTTCCCTCATTGGTCTTAGGTTGAGAAAATGGAGTCCACCAATCAAGGATTTCCCCTTGGTGGGAATCCTAGTCTCTTCTCCTCTTGGGTAGATGTTGGTGCACCTCATATGGCTACATTGTCCCTTCTATGACTTACAATTTTCCTGCTAGTATGGTTTTCTTGACCTCTGTTGTTCAAAACACCGTGATTCCTGAGCAATCAAATTAGCAACCAGATGATACTAGAGTTACCCCCCAACCTTCTAATTCGTTTATGTCTCCCTCTCCTTCTTCCTCTTCGCTTAGTGAAACTAGTAAAACTAAAAACCAAGTAACTAATAAGAAGAAGAAAGGGAAGGAGAAGAAGAAGAAGAATCCAACAGCGAAAGGGGGAAACCATGTATCATTTGACAAAAATCCACATGCTGCACCATCCAAACCTAAATCTCCATGTGTCATTTGCAAAGGAGACCACTATCATAGAGATTGTCCTTACATCCCACAGATCTTAAGGGACTGGTCTCCTCGCTTGCACAATCCGGTGTCCTCAACCTCTGACGATCATGTTGAAAGTACATTGTCAACTAGTGAAAACGAAGTCAATGGACAAAAAGGAAGATCTAAATTTCCTTGTAGACTATGTGAAGGTGATCATGCCCTCCATCGTTGTCCCTTCCTGGACCAAGCTAAAAGAGTCTTGGATAACCATCCTTCTTCATCGCTACGACTTCCTCCTGGATACAAGAAACTCTTGCCGAGTCCATCACTAGTTGAAAATCCGACTAACACACCTTTGTTGTCAGTCGAAGCACCTATCATTGAAGATAAACCTTCTGAGTCCACACCAAACCAAAGTCAACAGGTCAAGACGGCAGTCAACCCAGTCTTGTCTTTAGAAGGTCCACCTTCAGATGATACAGTCACCAAAGAGAATGAGGACGACACCGTTCAAATTCTTTTTGTCAACATAGAATCCGATGAACCTGGGGGCAACCTACCCGTTCCTTTACCATCGAAAGGAAGTTCGTCAAAGATTCATCTGGATGTCTATTTGGTCCCTCCTCCAAGCAATCTAGTTGCTTCCTTCGATTGGAATCTACTAGGGAGACCCCGCCTACCATCTAATGTACCATTCTGAATCATAGTACAAGCTTACAGAATGATCATGGTTCGTACAATCATAGATGAAGGGGCCTCCGTGAGTATCCTTTCCTTAACTACTTGGAAAGCACTTGGTTCGCCATCGCTTTTGCTTGAGATTCGAAATCTGTCAGGCTTCAACAAAGGAAACAATCAACCGTTAGGCTCTCAACCCTTTAACTTCGTAGGGGGGTCATTCCTAGCTTGCATAAGAAAGACTCCGGAGCAAAGTTGCGCATGGGGCAAGCTCCCTAAAAAATTAACCTACTAATGAGAGATATCCTTATTATACGACTGGCATGAGCAATGTTTCCGGAAAGTTAAAGCTCGTTAAAAAATAAACCTAGTTATGAGCATATGTTCCCCCAGAGTTTAAGCTCATTAAAAAATGAACCCACTTCCAGTAAATAACCTTTGTGATCGTATTACTATCAGCTTTTGAGCCTTGGTCGTGTTCTTACCATCACCTCCATTTTTTAGTCGATCATCAACCTCCACTTGATTGTTTACCCTTTTGAGGAACAACTGCGAAGAGTGATTCTGTTAGCCACTTTCTTTACACTGCCGTGATTGAAAAGTTCCAAACCTTACCTGGAACCAGCTGCTACCTGAAAATATCACTCATTCCTAAAAAACGAGTCTCTTTTAAGCTCTTTTTAGACTCGTAAAATATAAAAATATTGCCGAGAAATTGGCCTCTCCAGCTCGTCAAAGTCATTAGAAGTGCCATCCCTCTTCTAGATTTTAATATTTTTGGACCTGAGGGATCATTACACAAAAAGATCGAGCACTTGTATTTTTCGGCTCGTTAAAGTGATCGGAAAAGTCATCCCTTTCGTATCATTTTATACTTTTTCAGACTTAAGGGATTATACTACGAAAAAGGATTACTGGAGTTTCCTTTCGGTCTCTTTTCAGACTCTCTAAAATTGAAAAGGACCGAGTTATCTTTGTCTTTAAACTCATTAAAAAAATAGCAACAAACTTTTCCATTACAGACAAGAGCGAGTTTCACTGTCGCTAGGCTCGTTAAAACATTGCTACAGGGTTGACCGAAGGGCAAATTATAGAACAAGCATATATCATCCTCCTCAATCTTGACAAAAATAAAGAGGTATTGGTCAGAAATGACTGGAGAAAAATTGGGAAGAAAACTTGAAGAAACTTTATTGGTAGCAGGTCACTCTTGAACATGACACTTTCACTCCATCACCATGATTGAGTGAGGTTGGGTTATTCCATTCACCGGTCATCACCATTGGTCCTCCATACCATCGATTTTTGGGGTTAACGATACCAATCCATTTCAGTGCCGTCGATATTTTCAAGAGAATTCGCTCAGAGAATGCACCAACCCATCTTATGCCTCATCCCCTGCAATACCTTCACACTCCATTCTTTCATGACCACCAGCCTGAACCTTGTATCATCAGATCGTTTTCACCTCCGCAAAATCATTTGCTCCGTTCCGTTTCGTAGATGTGGGATTCCTTAAGGCCCTGCTACGATGGGTCACTTCTTGTTGACATTAGCTCATTATCCAAGAAGTCGACTTAGGAACAACCCTTTCAGTACTTTGAAGCTTGCATGCCTCAATGGCAAGTTTCTCACTTGCAGCGACAAGTATACATCAATGGCCTTCGACCGAAAGATTTTACGTGGTGTTCAACATCGACTCATGTATTCACACCACGTAAATTGTACTGCAGTACCTTGAGGTTCATCATCATTATCGGTGATTCCTCTCACGCCTGTTAACAACTTACATCATTGGCTGGTAATCAAACGATGTCTTTCCATGTTCGACATCAGAACATCTTTTCACATGGATCGACTTGTACTTCGGGCGAAGATTGAAAAAGTTTGAAGACCCCGAATCTAGTTTCATCCATTCGGGCTGTGATATATTCAGGAAAATAAAGACATAAAATGTACACGATGGCTGCACAGAAAATCGTCCAATCTAAGGGATGATGGCTCTACCAGAATCATCAGTCTGCCACACAGACGGTTGTCTGTCCTATGTACATGAAAATGAATTTATAAAGCTAAGCATGGGAATGCCCGCCTCAGCTAGATAATGAAATTGTTATGAATATAATGTATTGTATTGTATCTTATTACAGGTCATCTTCTAGTTTGAAAAACCTTCGATCCTCATGATAAAGCATTTCACCCCGCATCAGAAGATTTATGACCTCATGCTTTAGGGGGCAACTGTTATATACATATTTGGGCACTGCAACCCTAATCACATATGTCCATAACCCAAGGGCTTCTAAGACCCCAAAAGTGTTGTTTCATACCCTAAAGGAACAAGGTCAGTTGATTACATCATTTCCCAGAAGTTCTCCCCGAAACATTGCTCAGAACTGGTTAAAATTGGACCATATAGACTGCTCCATGCTGAGGGTGCAATGCATCTCACCCATTACACATAGAGGATGTGATGCATACTGAAAAGCCCTTCAGTAAGGTGTGATGAGCGAGAGCAGACAAATGGCAGAGGTAGTTTGCTAGGTGGAAACCCAGAGAATCTTCTAGAAACTACTCATTTGACACTTGCATCTTTGAATTCACCCAGGGATGAGTAAGATATCATGAAATCTCCAAGCCGAACCAAGAACTATCAGAGAAATGACACTAATCAAAATCCCAAAAGCTGAATCACCCACCTGCAAATATCTATATATGGATCCCTCATCCTAGAGATCCAAAGGCTGGAATTTTGAATTTTGTAAGGAAGTGCTGTCGGTTTCTCTATGAAACATCATAGTGTTGGGTGATCTAGCTTTTCATGAGGTGAAGAGGGCTTTCATGCTGGGAGGATGGTGCAGGGTCAGACCAATGGGTTGTAATCCTCTCTTCTACTACTTCTATCAATAAATCTATTTGAGTTTTCCTCCATATTCTTGTATATTTCTGAATCTTGTATTGATATATGCATTGTATGGTTAATATATATCTAATCCTATATTGTTTATGGTTATAAATCTCTATGCTTTGATGGTATTATGTTGCTTTGACTCTACAGGTGTTTCTTTGAAGCGAGACAAGTGAGGAAGGAGTGGCAAAGCTCTATCAAAGGAGGGAGGAAACAAGCAAGGAGCCAAGAGAAAGACTGAGGTTGGTGCTCTTTACTTCTCTCTCATCTATCTCTAATAAAGGAAAACTCAAGTAACTTTAGTTTGTTTGTTTCTAAGATAGCTACCTGTCTTAGTGGGATTAGGAGCTTTGAATGGACACTAGTTTTCCCGATAACAATGACTTAGGAATAAGGTTAGGGTTTAGATGTATTAGGATGAGGAACTTAGGTTTAATGCATGGATTTGGGTTTTTATATGTAGATTAGGGTTTTAGGTCAATGATACATGGTTTTCACCATAGCTTTTTAGGGCTAGGTTTATCCTTTACATCAAATAAAAACCCATTTACAACCAAATGTCACACAACGACATTAGTCAAAATCACATGACGACAAACTCGTCAACAACCATATCCTGCGAAGGCAGACGACAAACCCATGTCAACGACCAAATCCTAGCGAAACTGACGACAACCACATGTTGATAGCTAGGTACAAAACCATATCCTTCAAACACCATGAGAAGCATAGACATCACTTAAACAACCTAAACCATAAACTTCACTGTTGAATTTGAAGACATCGGACTGAATGCTGACGATGAAACTGAACCTGTGTAACTGGTCTGACGAGATCATCCTAGATCACTTGATGTTCTAGTTGATCTACCAATTAACAAGAAATTTTGAGAAAAAATGGAGGATGAGGTACACAAATCCCCAACTGTGGGCTACAAAACATATGATACGGTCTTGGTTGACTCCACAACCCAAGGATAGATCCTAGACCTCTAATAAGTAAGGAAATGATTATGACGAGGTAAAAAGGAGAATTTGTAGCCAGGGGAACTAATTGGAGGTCAAACATTGGGGAGACAATGAGTGATGATGGATATGAAGCCTTGTGAATCCATTGTGTGCCACAAAGTGGTAGAAACTTGTGATCCCATCATGAGCAGGCTACTGGGAATCATGTGTATGGAACTTGGACCATAGATTTCATGCTTGAATTTTGTTAGGTAAGGAAACTAGAGAGGAGTCCCTGAGACGAGTCAAGTAGAATGAGAGGAATTTGGTTTTTTGGTTTGTTTATGTATGTGAATCAGTAAAAATAAGGAGAATTGGTGAGGAATCATAGGGAGAAGTGAAGGGAGTTATTTTTTTGTAGTGTAGGCCTTTAGTAGTGATATTCTACTATGTCATTAGCCTAGACTTGGTGCTTGATAGGTAACTTCCTTAGTTTCTATAAGTGAAGAAGAATGAACTTCATACTTTATACCTTGAATTGACCTCTTGTTGAAAATCTATAACTAAAGTATCATTCTAGATAATTGTATTCATTCCTTGAAAATGAAAAGTTGTTTTGTTCAATTCTTCATGTTTGAATACTATCGTGAACTCGCTATGTGTGTATACATTAGTAGGCTAATAGTTGTTGTATTTTCGTATTTAATATATGCGATTAGTGTGTTGAGTAATTAACATGTCTTGATTAAATGTTGATATGCATTCCTTCATGAATATGAATGTTACATGCAATCGAATCCTTTCTATTATGTTAATTGTGAGCTCTATGTGTTGTATGTTCATGAATGGGGAAGTGAATCATGGTTGTAATGGTTGCATTTAAATTATTTTTCATGAAAATTATCATGTTGAATTACATGTCTACTATAATGGTGATGTGAAACCTAAGTGACTGGTATGAATGCTCAAGCTCTTTAAGTATGTTGCAATAAGTATGGTCCTTACCAAAAATGTGGTGGAATAGAGAAAATTGGATTTCACCCATACTCTAAAGGAGAAGTATTGGGAGTCTTGTCTCTTTATGAGGGAACCTTGTTTTCTTAGGAGATGACCATGCACACTGACCCCTCAATTTTGTAAGTGTTGGGAGTAAGATCCTTGATGTTATTTGAGTAAAGGAAAATAGTTGGTTTATTTTCAAACCTATCATAGACTTCTTGATGTCAAAGTTAATTGGGCGTATATATATATAGGTATTCCTTGAAATTCTTAATTTTGGAGTCTTGGCCCTATCCCCTAGTCACATGGTTAGAAAGGCACCATGACCAAGCCCTAGATAGGGCAGGGGGGAGGGGAGATTACAAGGATATTAGGCCATGGAAGAATAAAAGAAATGCCTTCATGGAAGTCTCTAATGTGTAACGATTATAGTAGATGGATTGTTACCAAATGGCCATCAATTATAGTAACTAGGCCAATTAACTGGCAACCGCCAAATATAGGAGCACTGGGATTTTTGAGGGAAGACATCATGATGATGTCATATTTGATGATGTGGTTGTGCCAAGTTGAGGACATGTGTCTCCCAAATTTGGAGTTTTTGGCCTGCTAGCTTGGCAAATATGAGTGCCATGTGGCACACATTAGGAAGTGCCATATGTTAAAGGAAACATCAACGTTTTCCATTTTTCGAGTGGTGATTGGAGGTTAGATAATGATGTGAGGTTTGTGCCTTGAAAAATATCTGATATCCTAGTATTGATGTTAGCATTGCCACATGTCTGGCATGCCAACATCCACCACATGTTGGAAAACAATTGGGTTTCAAATAAATGAGATGGTATGATGAGCTATCCTACATGCCATCGACCTATCTGAAATTGTAAAGGTTTTCATTTATAAGGAATTTTTTGATATCTCGGTATTTTATATTTAAGGGTATCACATATTAACATATTGGAAGAATACAACCATAATGACATATCAAAGTTTTTATACTCATATCGGCATATCATAGGGTTTATACCCATATTGACATATCGACATTTTAGCTATACAAAATTTTCAAAATACCATAACTCTTGGAGATTTTGACAAGGAGCATTCTAAGGAAAAATGCCAATATGGAGTAACTCTGTTATAATAACCAAGTCAAAGATGTGGACCATTTTAAGGGAGCTATAACAACCCTGGTGAAAATTCCATGTAATAAAAGTTAATAAAGGCAAAATAATAACCACAGTTGATCGGACACTTATTCCAAATTGAATGTTTGGAAAAACATCCTAGTGCGGGTGTTTATTTGGATTATTATGGCTAAGGAAATTGGCAAAGGCAATGGCTAAGGAATTGGAAGGGGAAAATGACATTTTTGGCACATTTATTTATGAAAATAATGGAAATTAGGAGAAAAGGAAGGTGAAAGGTCATAGGTTGCATGTGAGGAGGAAAATATGGAAATATGAAGAAAGTAGAAGCCTAATTTATAAAAATGAATATAAGGATCAATTGGTACCTTTTGTTAGTTATGTTTTGGAGCTCTCTCATTATTATCTCTCTCTCTCACTCTTGGACACTTAGATTTTTCTTGGATCACATTCGCATTGGATCAAGAAAGGTAAAGAAGGCAAGAGGAAGGAAAGAGAAAGCAAGGAAGAGTGTGATCAAGAAACTACAACAAGATTCTTTGCATGTATAAATTTGCATTTGTGTTTTCCTTGCTAGATTTGGAATGCATGGTATCGCATATGGTTCTTTGTTGTCATGGCATTTGTTTTGCCAGGTGTGACAATGTTTTCATCCTAGTCTTGCCATTTCCTGATAGTCATGGTGTGATGGGGTTCTCATGTTTTGGTTGAGTTTGATTTCCAAATGGATTTGACGCTGAGTGAGGTGGATCTTCGAAAGAAAGAGCACATGGCCTAGTGATCCCTGAACTGGACTGTGGATTGCACTAAATCCACTAACCTAGTGGCCGTTGAACTAGACTATGGGTTGCGGTAAAGCCAAATATTGTGTACCTCGGTGAGCCTAGGAATCCTCGACTAGTTAATGGAGGGATATACGATAAATCCTAGAGGTGGTTGCCCTTTATTATGCCTAGGAATCCTTTCTAGTGAATGGCATGATATGTGTTAAATCTTCGATGGTGGAGTCTCGGTTTAGGGCCTAGTGATCTGGTGTAGATTGCGGTAAATCTTGAGAGACTAGGAGACATGAAAAATCTTCACAGTGTAGGTGGATAAATCTGGTGGCATCCATGCTTGAGTTATGGTTTAGTGATCCGCGATGGATTGCAGTAAATCTTGGTTCTGTTGATGAGGCTGAGGTGGTGTATCCTCGAGAATGCCTGGTTGAGTTTGGTTTTAAGTCCCACATTCATGCTTGGAATATGGCATGGGGGTGATTGGCTGAAAAGAGATTTGGCTCAACCAATCTATTGTTGGGTGGATAGTAGTAGTCCCATCCTGGGTTGCCTTTTGTATTCATTAATAATAGGTTCTTTCCTTGAAATCTTATGTGTAAGTGTATTGGTTTATATGTGGATTCTATGGCTAATGTATCCTTGATATTTTTGTTGTTATTATGTTGGTTATAAGAATCTATTAAGATAGTGATGATGTATGGCTTTCCTCATGTTTTTATTTGTAAATGAATGAATAATGTATCTATGATGTAATAGATGATAATGTGGCTAATGTTATAAGGGAACAATGCTTCTTAGTGATTCTCAAATAAGTACGAGACCCTTGTGCTGAGATCTCTTGTTTAAACTTGTAAAGCACATATTTGTGACATGTTTGATGAAATTCCTATCATGGCTAGTAGGGGTACAAGCTAGACCTTGTCAATGTGTTTGCAAATGTATCATTGTTCTGTTGTGTAGATTCATTTCTAAACTTGTCATTGAGTTATGGGAAATGATCTAAACTTTGGGCCTAAAAAGTGGTACAAATCGTGGAGTCACATGCATAGGTTTGAGGAGAAAATTCCCCAAATGCATGCATACCCATGCTGTGGGAATGTATGGAGCCTCCTAGATACACCCTTGTCCATATCAAGGGAGCATTTTTGGGTTTAATGGTCTAAAAACTTAGTGGGTGGTTACCTGAGTGGCTAGGATGGCTCCTAGGAGTTATGTTGCTGATGTGGAAGGTCTGTATGGTGTGTTTCCATCGAATACACTTCCTTAAGGTGACTTAGGAGGTTGAATCCTATTATAATGACACCTCATCATATGTTTACCCCAGTTGGCTGGTTACTTGGGTAGATGTGGGATGAGGGTGTTACAGAGTGGTATCAAGTTGGCTGTGCTCTCTTTGGATCATATTTTATACCCCAAAGTGGTATCATATCATGGTTCACCCCATGGACTGGATGGACGGTGTGTGTTACTCATGCTTTCATGTTAGTTGCACATGCGTTAATAATCTTTGTAGTTTATATGTTTGTTGCATATGAATGGTGTCAGTCATGGTTGTAGTGATGTTACCATGTGAAAGAGGATGTTGTTGTGGTGAAGTGTGTCTTCATGAGTGTATGATTGGTTATGCACTGCTATGTGTGTCGGTGCTTACATGTCATCAAATGTGCATTGGTATGGTTGTTGTTTTCATGCAGGAGGTCATGGTGTGTGGTTGATATGGTCATGCATTGATGACTTAACTCTAGATAGAATGATGTTTATGTATTGATACACCTATTTGTTATATGTATATATTCTATTATAATTATGTGTGTACATGTATTAAGTTGATTTGGTTGATCTTTCAGATGAGATATCCTCCCCGAATTTTGCTAAGATATGTTGGTTTATTATGATTTGGTTTAGCTCACATAGTATGCCTTGCAGGAAAGAGATAAAAAATGACTAGCAATATGGTAGGCTGCATAGATTCTCCCTATGAATCAGATGAGCAGCACGTGGTGTTGGGAACTCTTCTGACTTAGAAGACACTTTGAGAAGTTTGAAGGAAGAAAAAAGGAGTTGTAACACAGACACTGACAACATCACGCGAGCACAAGAGAAACAAGCAGACGATAATGCAATATTGGTTCAGAGTTTGTTAGAATTGCAATGACAAGGGCTACTTTGAATCAGCCATGGGTAGGAGGGAAAAACCAATGGGGCATATGCTAGTAGGTCTCATGGTGGTCACAGGTAGGATGGATATGACATGGTTAGAGATGGAAGATTGTTGGATACTCTGGATAGGAGAGGTGATGGATACAAGTATTACTCTAGTTTTGGTTATGACAGGCATCATGATTGTCATCGTTATCATCCTTATGGGAGGAGTGATAGGGGATACTTTCCAAATGAATTTAAGAAAGAAAAGCCACCTAATTTTGATGGAAACTTGAAGAAACCAGAAGATGTAGAGGCTTGGATACTTTGGATGAACAAGTTCTTTGATTTGCATGAGTACACAAAAAACATGAAGGCTGGAATTGTTATCTTAAGTCTAAAAGGTAAAGCAGATATTTGGTGGGAATATGCTAAGTGGGTCAAAGACATCAGGATGGATGACTTGAGTTGGCATGATTTCAAGAGGATTTTTAGGAAGAAGTACTTTTCAGAAAGGTACTACGACGGTAAGGCCAAAGAATTATATGAGCTAAAGATGGGACCAATGGCAGATGAGGAGTATACGACCAAGTTCCTGTAGCTATTGAGGTATGTACCATATCTTAAAGATCAGAAGGCTAAAGTTCATTGATTTATCAATGGTTTTCCATTAGAATTTATAGATTGGATTGAGTATGATGAGCCTTGGTCACTTGAGGAGGTTATTGGAAAATTGAAACATTGCTATAAACATTCAAATCATAAGAATGAATCTCAACAAGGATGGAAATGGAAGGATAAGGATAAAGGTAAGAGTAAATGGCAACCGAAAAGAGAAAGGCCTCAGAATGTAGAAGAGAAAGAAAAAATGACACCACAAAAAAAGTTCAATGCGGCTAGACAAGGACATGGATCACAACAACAACATAGAGGTGATGGTACTGGATGGTTCGTGTGTTGGACATGTGGTAAGGAGCATCTCAAGAGAGATTGTCCACATAATCAAGGTGATATTCTTAAGATATATAGTGCATAGGAGGAACAAACTTTTGGGGATGTTCGTCAGAGCATTCCACATATCTATGCAACACTGGATAATGGGCAGGTAGACCATTAGGCATCTATCATTGAGATGGATGGTAAGCTTTCTGATCAAGTTGTTTCTATTTGGATTGACCCTAGATCAATTATAGTTATGTTAGTCCTGAGTTGGTGGATAAGTGTGGTTTGAATAAAGAAGTGCATGCGGAATTGTGGTTAGTGCAGTTGGCTACAGGTACAAAGAAAAGAGTTCATCATTGTGTAAGAGCTTGTGTATTTGAGTTGAATGGCATGTTTATAGTAGCACACTTGAACGTATTGTCATTGGGATCATATAGTATGATATTGGGTATGGATTAGTTATACCTTCACACGACCAAGGTGGATTGTTATGAAAAAGCCATTGAGTTCTTGGATGACAGGGGAACCAAGAGTCTTATAGGGAAAGAAGAAATCCACATTAGTTAGGATGGTGACATCTATGCAAGCCAAGCATAGTCCAAGCATAGTTGCAGGAAAGGGTGTGTGTTATTTGCAGTACATATCTATAGTGAAAAAGGTAAGGGAGTTGAGGATGTAAATTTTTTGAGCAGGCACCCAATTCTACAACCATTTCAGGATGTGTTTCCCACAGATATTTCAGAGTTTCCACCTCACAAGGAAGTAGACTTTTCTATTGAGTTGGTGCTAGGGGCAACTCCAGTATCAAAAGCACCTTATAGGATGAGCACACCTAATTTGGTAGAGTTAAAGTTGTAGCTGAAAGAGATGCTTAACAAAGGATACATTATGCCAAGTGTATCTCCATGGGGCACACCGGTATTGTTTGTAAAGAAGAAGGATGGTACTCTCAGACTGTGCATTAACTACAAGAAGTTTTACAAAGTGACCATCAAGAACAGGTTTCCATTATTGAGGATTGATGACTTGTTTGATTGGCTGAAGGAAGTATCAGTGTTCTCGAAGATTGATCTGAGATCCGGATATCATTAGGTACGCATTAAAGAGGAGGACATTTACAAGACAACGTTCTGGACCAGGTATGGGAATTATGAGTTTGTTGTAGTTCCATTCGGTTTGACTAATGCTCCAACTACATTTATATGTTTGATGAATAGTGTGGTGCATCCCTATTTGGAAAAGTTTGTTATTATTCATTTATCACATATTGGTATATTCTAAAAATGAGGAAGAGCATGTCGAGCATTTGGCAGCAATTTTGAGGTTGTTGAGAGAACATCAGTTGTATGCTAAGCTCAATGAGTGAAGTTTCTTTCAGACTGAGGTACATCACTTCAGACATGTTGTCTCCAACGAGGGAATAGCAGTGGATCTGGAAAAGGTAAGAGTTATCATGGAGTGGACAACGCCTAGAAATGTAGATGAGGTGAGATGCTTCATGGGATTGGCAGGTTATTACAAGAGGTTCATTAGTAACTTCTCAGACATTTCTTATCCTATTACATCACTGCAGAGGAAAGGTAAGAAGTTTGAATGGACATAAGAGTGTGAGGCTAGTTTTGAGCAACTCAAGCAGTTGTTGACGCATGTACTATTTCTAAAGATCACAGATCTGAACAAATAATTTGTTGTATGTACAAATGCTTGCAAGAAAGGACTTGACAGAGTCCTTATACAAGAAGGACAGGTAGTGTGATATGAATCATGGAAAATCAATGAGAACATGAAGAACTATCCGACGCATGATATTGAGTTAGTAGCTATCACACATGCATTGGAGATATGGAGGCACTATCTTCTTTGCAAGAGGTTTGCATTGATTAGTGATCGCAGTAGATTGAGGTATCTATTTGACCAGCCGAATCTGAATGCCAGACAAGCTAGATGGTTGGCCACAGTCAATGAGTTTGATTTTGAGATCAGATACATCAAAGGAAAGGAGAATACAGTCACATATGCTCTTAGCAGGAAGATACAAGTAAATCATACAGAAGCTATGAGTTCCTATGGGAAATATCTACAATATAGGATCTTGCAGGAAGGTCAACATGATGATAGGTATATGGAGATTGTGCGCAAGTTGCAATAGATTACAGGTAGTGGTACAGGTACATGTAGTGGTACAAGTACAAGTACAAATGTAGGTGCACAGTATGTGGACTACATCTCATGGAAGATGGATTGGTTAGGTTTAGAGACAAGATATATGTGCCAGATAGCAGTGAGCTCAAGAAGGTGATACTGAGGGAGTTTCATGCAAAACCATATTCAGGTCATCCATGGTATAATAATACATTAAACGTAGTGAATAATTTTTATTACTGGTCGAATCTAAAGAATGATGTACAGAGTTGGTGGCTAGTTGTTTGGATTGTAAGCAAGTGAAGGCAGAGTTTAAGCATCCAGGTGGACTACTACAACTGATTGCGATTCCAAAATGGAAATGGGAGGTCATTTCTATGGAATTTATCATGGGTTTGTCAAGGACAGTGATACAACATGATTTCATCATGGTTTTGGTGGATAGGTTGATGAAGGTTACACACTTCATTCGAGTGAAGTTTACATTCTCATCTAATGATGCAGCATAGGTATTCACTAGAGATGTGGTTAGGTGGCACATTGTTCCGAAGAATATTGTATTAGATGGGGATTCTAAGTTCACTTCCAAGTTTTGGAAGGAGTTCTTTGTAGGATTAGGGATAGAGTTTTCCTTCAGTACAACTTATCATCTGCATAACGACAGCAACATTTATCTATGAAAATAATGGAAATTATGAGAAAAGGAAGGTGAAAGATCATAGGTTAGATGTAAGGAGGAAAATGAAGAAAATAGAGGCCCAATTGATAAAAAGGCTTACGAGGACCAATTGGTACCATTTGTCAGTTCATTTTTGGAGCCCTGTCATTTCTCTCTCTCTCTCTCTCTCTCTCTCACTCTTTTGGACACTTAGAGTTTCCTTGGAGAACCTTGGCATTGGATAAAGAAAGGAAAATAAGACAACAAGAAGAACAGAGCAAGCGAGGAAAAGAAAAAGCAAGCATCTACAACATTATTATTTGCATGTGTGTTTTCTTTGCTAGATTTGGCATGCATGATATTGCATGTGGTTCTTTGTTGTCATGGCATGGTTTTTGTCAGGTGTGACAATGTTTTCAGCCTAGCCTTTCCATTTCCGGATATCCATGGTGTGATGGGGTTCTCATGTTTTGGTTGAGATGGATTCCCATATGGATTCAAGGTTGAGTGAGGCGCATCTTTGAAAGAAAGAACACATGACCTAGTGATCCATGAACCGAACTGTGGATTGCAGTAAATCCACTAGCCTAGTGACCCCTGAACCAGACTGCGGGGTGCGGTAAAGCCATGTATTGTTTGCCTCGGTGGGCCTAGGAATCCTCGACTGGTTAATGGTGTGATACATGGTAAAGCCTAGAGGTGGTTTCCCTTCATTAGGCCTAGGAATCCTTGTCGGCGAATGGTGAGATATACGGTAATGCCCAGAGGGTGGAATATGAGTTTAGGGCCTTGTGATCTAGAGTGGATTACGGTAAAGCCTGAGAGACTAGGAGACAAGAAAATTTATCGTGGTGTAGGTGGAGAAATATGGTGGCATCCATGCTTGTTTTATGGACTAGTAATCCAGGATAGATTACGGTAAATCGTGGCTCTATTGATGAGGGTGAGGTGGTGTAGCCTTGAGAATCCCTGGTTGAGTTTGGTTTTAAGTCCCACATTCATGCTTGGAATATGGCACATGGGTGATTGGCTGAAGAAATCTTTGTCTCATCCAATCTATGGTCGGGTGGAACATGGTAATCCCATCCCAGGCTGGCTTTTGCATTCATTAGTAAGAGATTATTTCCTTGACATATTATGTGTAAATGTATTGGTTTATATGTGGATTCTATGGCTGATGTATCCTTGATATTTATATTATTATTATGTTGGTTATAAGCATGTATTAAGACATTGATGATGTATGGGTCTCCTCATATTTTGATTTGTAAATGAATGAATAATGTATCTATGACCTAATAGATGATAATGCAACTAATGATATAAGGGAAAAATGCTTCTTAGTGATTCTCAGATAAGTATGAGACCCCTATTATCATATATGTTTTTTAAACCTGTAGAATACAAATTTGTGACATGTTTGATGAAATACCTGTCATGGCTAGTAGGGGTCTAGTCTAGACCTTGTCAATGTTTTTGCAAATGTATCATTTTTCTGTTGTGTAAATTCATTTCTGAACCTGTCATTGAATTCTAGGCAATGACCTGGGCTCTGGGCCTAAAAAGTGGCACAAATCCTGGAGTCATAGGCACAGGCCTGAGGAGAAAATTCCAATACACATGCATAACCATGCTAAGGGAGCATCTGGAGCCTCCCAGACGCACCCTTGTCCATATCAAGGGAGCGTTTGGGGGTTATTTGGTCTAAAACCGATGTGGAACCCAGGTGTTAGTTACCTTAGTGGTTGGGATGGCTCTTGGGAGTTCTATTGTTTATGTGGAAGGTCTGTATGATGTGTTTCTATAAATTCCACTTCCTTGAGGTGACTTAGGAGGTTGAATCCCATTATAGTGGCCTCTCGTTGCATGTTTACCCTGGTTGGCCGATCACTTGGGTAGATGTGGGATGAGGGTGTTATAGGAGACATGTTTCCAAGGGCCACCACATGTTACCCATGGGGCATATATGAATGTTAATGTAGCCCTTAATGGGTAAAACTTTAAATGGGCATATTTCACATAAAATCTATTTCTTAGGTTAGATGAATCAATAAACTCTCACTTTGTCCTTAGAGGTCATAATAAGAAGAAATTTATAACATTGGAAAGCTCTCAACTAGTAGAAGACCATGGTGGTATCCAAGATATGATTTAAGATGATAGAGGAAGGAAGAAAATTTGATAACTCCATATTCATAATAATTTTTGAAGGTTAGGCATAGCTACGCCCCATAGCCCTAATACAAGATTAGGGGTTTTCTTTTGTTACAAAATGTTATAAGAGTAGTGGTTCAAATACTAGGCATGAAGGGCCAAAAATACACCACAAGGATAAATATGGAGCTCCACCCCAAAGAGCTATAGAGATGAAGTTTCAACACTTAGAATAAATCATGTTAGAAGATAAAACTAACTTGAATATATTATTTGATGACCTCGTTGATTTTAAACCTTTCTAGTATATTTCAATTATGTCTGGATCTATTAAATAATAGCTTTAGTCTAGCCTAAGCTAGTGGTACTGTATCCAAAGTAACTTAGTATGTTTGACTATTATTTATGATTATTTTAAACTGATAGTTGTGTGTGTTATTCCATCATCTATGGAGATACATTTCCAACAGAAATATAGAAAGCAATGTGTAGCAGAATGGTCCAATACAACTTGGACAAAACTTCTCATAATATAAAAGAAGAGTCAATTAATGAGAGGAGGGATGTAGTGACACCTTTTGACTAGATGGAGACCCTGGAAACATGAGGGATCAATTTAGGAGTTATAAGGTTGATAACAAGAAAATTATCATAGCCCAAGAAAAGAAGGAAGAGGTAAATGCAGTGATATTATAAATCCTATCAGACCTACAGTGAAAAAAGTAGCATGAACAAGGTGCCAATAATTTGGACAAGCCTAGGTCTATATATGTTCATAACCCATCTAAAATCAAGAAGTTTGGCCTAGGTACTAGCAAGGAAGAAGGGAAAAAATAAAAAAGAGGCACATGAGTGCAAGAGAGGATATATCGAATGGGGATATCAAATAGACACCTCTGAGGGTGGAACTAGAAGTTTTGAAATGTAGTAGAACACAACAACTAAGTTGGGGTTGCCTAAGAAAAAGTTGAAGGAGTTTGGGTAGAGATTATTACCTAAATAATTTAAAAAGGAAACACCTCCTACCTTTGATGGGAATATTAGAACGAGTGAATAGGTTGAATCATGGCTTCTGGGCTAAAGAAATGTTTTAGAGCGTAAACTTTCTCTTAAAACATGAAGGCATGAATAACCATATTTATCTAAGAGCAAAGGTTGATATATGTTGGGAAGACCTCAAGAATTTCAAGGGAAGTCAAGAAAAAAAGTTGACCTCAAATTTTTTCGAAAGGTACTTCAAGGAGAAATACATGTCTGAAAGGCATTTTGATAGAAAAATCAATGAATTTCATGAGCACAAGTTGGGACAACTCACTGTGGAAGCATATTCCAATAGGTTCATAGAACTGTTAATGATCCAGGTTGATATTGGTGGCCGCCCGCCTATTCCACTTGGACCCCCACCATTGTTTCTTTCAGTGTTTCAGTTTCCTTATTTGTAGCACAATTTACTATTTTTCGCAGTTTTTTGGGTCCTCAACTTCCGTAGCCATTTTGAGGCCCTGAACGACATTTTTTGGGAAAACCGAGAGCAACATGGGTTCTAAATTGATGTTTCTCACTCAAAAATTATATTCCTCAGATAGAAATTTCTAAAAAGGTATTGTGCACATCAAATGGAGATTGTATGCCAAAGTTACGACCACGGGAAGTTGATGTACCAATTTACCCAAATAGGACCCATAGTTTGGCGCTTCATCTCCTAGGGTTAGGTTTTTGGATGTTTAGGGTTTTCCATTATTTCTCAATAATAAATAGGCCTTGGAGCCTTATTGTAACACAGTTTAGAGGCATGTATCTGCCACATATCTTCTCAGAGATAAGCTACTATCGCCCTAGCTAGTCTTATTTCCATTCTGTTTGTAAGAATATTTCAGTATTTGATATTAATGAAATAAAGTGTTATTTCTACTGCATATTTTAATTTATGGTTATATATGTAATTTTTTGCATTCCTATTTAAATCTTGATCAATGGTATCAGATCGGTCTGCTTTTTCTCTATTTTTCTTTGGATGTCCCAACGAGGTCAGGATATAAGGAGATAGGGCTCGATCGCGTTGAACCTTTGCAAGATCAGTCTCACAAACCCCGACGATCGCCCATGGGGGAAGAAAATAAAGATGAGGCAACAAGATATCCTATCAAAATATTTCTCAAGGTGGCCCTCGAGAAACAAAGGAACGTGATGATGGATAACTTTGCCCAGATCCTTCAATGGTTTCCCACCGACAGTGCATCCACATCCAACAGCCACTCTGGAAGCTCCACGCCTTTTAGGGTACAAGTAAACTTTGACATTCCCATATTTGAGGGCCAAATAGATGTGTATGCCATAGAGAAATAGTTAAATATTCTAGAAGGATATTTTTATGTTCATGATTTTTCCAACTAAGAAAAGATTACTTTTTCTCTTCTTGAAGCCGCCCCCCATGTCAAGGACTAGTGGGAAACCTACTGTGAGCAGAAGGATGAAAGTACAACCTCACTATTTTCAGCCACACCCTCTTGGAACTCATTCTGGGATGCCATCAAGGAGCAGTACTACCCTATCGAGAGCTATGAGGATAAATACATAAAGTGGACAACGCTGCTACAGGGAAGGGACCAAGATGTGCCAGAGTTTACCAATTTTTTCATACCCTTCACACGAAGTTGGGTATCAAGGATTTTGAGAAACATTTGGTTCTCAAGTACCGTGACTTCTTACACAGGTACATCTAGGATGATATGGATTTCTTAGACATCTCCTCGCTCAGAACGACATACCGATATGCTGTCAAGATTGTGAAAAATTTTAAATAGAAGAAGCGAGACTTTAGATCTGTAAATCCGAAGCAAGGGAAAGGTGCCCCCAAACCACAGAACAAAGGACAAATCCAAGGTAGGAGGCCCAGGACAACCTGCTGAAGCCGCAAGCAAAGAGCAACATCACCAAGCTGAAGAAGGACGCAGGAAGTGGTGTGAGTTCCATAAGAGCACCACTCACAACACAAGTGAGTTTCAAGCCAAGTAGTCATTGATGGTCGAGGTAAAGGCTTTAGAATCAAATGCATGTTCTGACTCTGAGTCAGAACCTAACAAGGGGAATTACAAAGGGAATCAGATTATCAATGCGGAGCCCAATGCCACCATTTCCACCATGAAGATCTAGAAGAAGGAACCCGAAGATCCAGAGGAGGAGGAGTGCCTCTTCGACTCCCATATGTGGGTAAAGGGTCCCCCACTACAGTTCATTGTTGACAGCAGGAGCCAAAAGAACCTCATTTCAACAGAGGTTGTGAAGCGGCTGGGCTTACAGACCACAACACATCCACAATCGTACACCATCAAGTGGCTTCACCAAGGTCTGGATCTTCACGTGAGACAATAATGTCACCTTCCGTATAACATCAAGCCCTTCATGGATGAGGTATTATGTGGCGTTGCTCCCCTTGATGTTTGTGATGTATTATTAGGCCAACCATTCTTGTGGAAGCAACATGTTATGTATGAGTCAAGGTTGCGTGTTGTTATTGTTACTTTGGGAAATAAGTTGTACACGATACCGGAGGTAGCACTTCCTACCACCATCTCTTTGGTTAATGAAAAACAATGCAGTAAGCTCATTTCAAAAACCAAGAAATTTGTTTTTCTAATGATACACCCTCAAGGAAAGAAGAAGATAGTGGCCATGACCTCCAGACAGGGCCCCTCCACACAATAACAACAGATGGACAAGGTCATGGAGGAGTATGAGGAAATATTCACCTCCCCCGCAAGGGTGCCTTTGCACTGTTAGGTCAAGCACTCCATCGATCTGACCCCAGGTGTGCTGCTGCCCAATGGACCAATCTATCGGCACTATGTTTTGGAGAATGACAAAATCAAGAGGCAGATTAAGGAGCTACTGCAGAAAGGTCACATCCGGCCGAGTTCATCGCCCTGTGGGAGCCCGATCATGTTGGTATAGAAGAAGGATGGAACTTGGAGACTTTGTATTGACTATCGGGTGTTGAACAAGATCACTGTCCGGAATAGGTACCCGATCCCATGGATTGATGACCTTTTGGACCAACTGAAGAGGGGGGAATATTTCAGCAAGATCAACTTGAAGTTAGAATATCACCAGGTACCCATCGAACCCTCTGATGTGTGGAAGCATGCCTTCAAATACAAGGAGCGCCTTTTCGAATGGTTGGTTATGCCTTTTGGGTTGACGAATTCTCCTGCAACCTTCATGAGGCTGATGGATGATATCTTGCAACCATTCACCAACTCTTTTGTAGCGTTATACTTGGATGACATCCTAATCTTCAGCCAGAGTTGGGAAGAGCACCTCAACCACATCCGACAGGTTCTCCAAACACTGCGACACCACAAGCTATGTGCTAGTTTGGAGAAATGCACTTTTGTAATGACCCATGTTCAGTATCTGGGATACATTATTGATGAACAGGGGGTGCATGTGGATCTAGTCAAGATCTAATTCATTTAGGATTGGCCAGCTCCAACCACTCTGACAGAGCTCCGTAGCTTTCTGGGTCTTGCCAATTTCTACCTTAGGTTTGTGTTGGGATTCTCTCATATCACTTGGCCCTTGAGTCAATTCACCAAGGGAGGAGCGAGAGAAAAATTATTTTGGTCTGAATATCAGCAGAAGGCATTCATAGAGTTGAAAAATCACCTCTTCTCTGCACCAATGCTCACATTTCCATACTTGCAAAATCCATTTGAGATTGAGATAAATGCCTTTGACAATGCTATTGGGGCATTCCTTACTCAACAGGGGAATCCAGTGGCATATCACATTGAGACACTTTTAGACACAGTCCAAAAGTATCCCACTTATGAAAAAGCGATATATTCCATTCTGCAGGCCTGCCGACAATGGAAGCATTACATTTTGGGGAAGGAAATAGTCATCGACATAGACCATCGAACCCTGTAGTTCATACAGACACAAGGGAAGTTGCAAAATGATCGCCATCAAAAGTGGTCCACATACCTACAACAGTTCCATTTGAATATCAAGCATAAGAATGGAAGCACCAATAATGTTGTATATTGCCTCAGCCGACCACCGATCATGGCGTTAACCACCATGCTCAACTCTTGTGGGCACGAGACTTATGATTGACCACTTCTCTACAAAAGTGACCCAGAATTTGGCGACACATTCTAGACACTCTTGGAGGGTAAGCAAGTTCCAAATTTTCACCTCCTGGATGCTCTATTATGCCACCTGGGACACTTGATTGTTCCTTCAAGCGAGTGTGCCAAGATGATTTTGGAAGCACACTACAATCGGGTCATTGGCCATTTTTGGATCGAGAAAATGGTGGCAGTACTGTAGAAGTATTTCTATTGGCCGAATCTTCGACTAGATGTCGAGAAGTACATCAGATCCCGCACTGCCTGTGCCATTGCCAAACCAACCATCAAGAAGCAAGGTCTCTATACTCTGTTGCCTACCCCTAGTCAACCTTGTGAATCCATCTCCATGGATTACATGTCAAGCCTTCCTTCTATTAAGAATGGAAACAACTATGTTTGTGGTCATTGACAGATTCTCGAAGATGGCCATTATGGTGGCCTACAAAAAGAATATCATAGCAGAAGCCACTGCTAAACTCTTCTTTGAATGAGTGTGGGTACACTTTCAGATCCCACAATCTATCATCTCAGATCGGGACAACAGGTTCCTCAATACATTTTGGTCCAGTCTCTAGTCGATGTTGGACACCAAGCTCACTAAGACCACAACTTTCCATTCCCAAATTGATGACCAGACAAAGGTCGTCAACAGGATGAACATACACATTCTGCGCATGTACAAATCAAAGAATCCACACACATGGGATGAGAGCTTCCTGTATGTTCAGCACAGCTATAACTGGGTTCTCCACAACTTGACTAGCCATAGCCCTTTTCAGGTGGGTTTGGGATTCCAACCACTATGTCCCATTGATGTGGCCATGCCATTTGCAGCTACACAGGTCGATTTGGCTCATGTCTAGTTCGAAACTGATAAGGCAAACAACTTCATTGTGCACATCCAACATATCCGCCAGCAGGTCCAAAACATTTTAGAGAAATCAAATGCCAAGTACAAGCAGCGACGTGATCAACATCGAGTGCCACACAAGTTTCAAGTGGGTGACAAAGTCTGGTTGCATTTGCAGAAGGAACGCCTTACAGATGTTGGGTGTGGAGCTTGATTGTCTTCTATATTCAAAGGTTTCAGCCGGATGTATACCCCAGGAAGACTGTACACCCCTCCACGCGGGGTCCGGGGGCCAGCGATCCCTCGGTGGGGGTTCGGGGGCAGTGCCCCCAAAGCTAAAAACAGATGTAAAATTGCCTTGTAAAAGTCTAGCAATTTCTAGTCAATCTGGGCCGTTCATTAGGAAGATGATCTGATGGTAGAAGTTATGTTTAATTTAGGGTTTTTTGCCCTAGAAGGCAACCCCTCACTATATATGAGGGAATTGTATTGCTTCTATGTATATCTGTATTCTCAGTGAGGAAGAGAGAGGAGATTGAGAGAGAAGAGGGTGTTATAGTGGATCTATTGTAGGTTGTATCTCTTTAGTTTGCTGGATAATATAATAAAAGAAGGACTTGTTGTTTCTCCATGGATGTAACCCAAACTGGGTGAACCATGTATATCTGTGTCTCTCTTGTTTTATGCGTTTTCTGTGTTTATATTTCTGCAATATTTTATGTGTTCCATTGCTCTGTAGTATATAATTTTCTAACAACTGGAGCCTATCGGAAAATTAGACCACTCTGATATGGTCCTTACACCATTACCTAGGCTATGGGAGACAATGCATTTGAGCTCAGTATTCCCCCATTCCTTGGCTTGCACCCAGTGTTCAATGTGGACTGCCTTCAACCATACTTCACACCATTTCTAGACACATCATACATTGCAGAACAACTCACACCTACAGAGCTAAATCCAAATTTCATGGAACAAGACACAACTGATTGGATGATGGATACACAGATCAAGGACACTCGACAACAAAGGATCGAACTATATCGAGTTGTCAAAGCAAGCCAACTCCTTCACCAGGGACCAAGTTCAACATAAGTTTCCTCATCTCATGGAGGAACTCAACGCAATGGGGACCATTGGTTCCTAAGGGGGGAGAAATGATCCAGGTGGATATTGGTGGCCACCCTCCTATTCCACTTGGACCCCTACCATTGGTTCTTTCAATATTTTATTTCCTTATTTGTAGCACAATTTACTATTTTTGGTAGTTTTTGGGTCCTGAACTTCCGAAACCCTTTTGAGGCCCTAAACGATGTTTTTTGGGAAAATCGAGAGCAACATGAGTTATAGACAATGTTTCTCACTCAAAAATTTTATTCCTCAAATAGATCTTTCTAACGAGGTATTGTGCACATCAAATGAAGATTGTATGCCAAAGTTATGACCCCGGGAAGTTGATGTACCAATTTACCCAAACAAGGCCCATATTTTGGCGCTTCCTCCCCTAGGGTTAGGTTTTTGGATTTTTAGGGTTTTCCATTGTTTCTCAATAATAAATAGGCCTTGGAGCCTCACTGTAACACATCCTTCTCAGAGATAAGCTACCATCACCCGAGCTAGTCTTCTTTCCATTCTGTTTGTAAGCATATTTCAGTATTTGATATTAATGAAATGAAGTGTTATTTCTATTGCATCTTTGTATTGATGGTTATATATGTAATTTTTTGTGTTCCTGTTTAAATCCGGATCAGTTAAGGTATGTGCCTTATATTGGAGATGAAAATATAAAAATCTAGCACTTCCTTTATGGACTTCCACGATCCTAGAAGGATCGAATAGAGCTCAATGAACCTAAGACATTGGAGGATACTATCTACAATGATAAATGTTGTTACAGCCAATCAATGCATAAGACTAAATTCTAGATAGAATGGAAAAGGAAGGAAATGAACAACTTCAAGAAGGGATCAATATCCTCATGGTATAGACAGGATGGGAAAAATATCAAGTTTACCATACCACCTAAGAGTGAATTCCAATATAATTGTTCTTTCTTCTAGTGGGAATAAGCCAGTTTGAACAACAAAATATGAGGCCAAAGAACTAAGGAACAAATTGTTGAAGTGTTGGGGGAGTAGGGAAGAGCATTATTAAGAGACTCTCCATGCCAACAATAAGATAGAAAAATGGCGAACAATGTCCAAGAGGCTATTTTGGTCAACGAAGTGGCTTGAAGTGTACCTTGGGTATATGTAGCTATGGAAAACATGCAAGGGGACCACTAAGCCTCAAGGGTGGAAATAGAAGTTATATTTTCCAACTTCTCTATTTCAATTTTAATTGACCTCAACTCTAACCTCAATTATGTTATTCCACAAGTTTTCAGAGCCTGTGTTTATAGAGGAAATAACACCCCAAGTTGCAGTTAGTTCAATTAACCACTCAAAAGGAAAGAAAGGTGTATGATTATATTGAACCATGCTAGTTTGAGATGAGTGGCATGCTCAAAGAAGCCAATTTAAATGTATTTATTTTGGATTGTATGACCTAATAGTTAAAATTTATTTGCTAGAAAGGCATAAGGAAAAATTGGATTGCTATAGTAAAACATTGGAATGCAAATATGATAAAGGAGATAAGAGGTTACTAAAAGGAGTGTGGAAGCATGTATCTATGGATTTTATCTTTGCAAATGAATAAATATAGTAGAAAGGAATGCCCCCTATACACCATACAAGTGAAAAGTTTAGGTCGGTATAATGAGTTGAAAATTAAAGATCACCCCATACAACAAGAATATAATGATGTATTTCTTGAAAAAATGCAATGATTTCCACCCAAGATGGACATTTATTTCTCTATGGATCTCACTCCAAGAACAGTGATTGTAACATTGGAAAACCTATAAAACAAGAACACCTAAGTTGGTGGAGATGAAAATACAATTGAAAGAAATGTTGGGAAAAGGATACATTAGAACTAGTGTGTCACCCTAGGGAGCTACAAGTTTGTTTGTTAAGAAAATGGATGGTAACCTTAGGTTGTGTATTGATTATAGATAGTTGAATAAAACAAATATTAAAAAAACTTATCCAATGCCTAGGATTGATGATCTCTTTTACTAGTTGAGAGGAGCAACAATTCTTTCAAAAATAGACACGAGATCAGGTATTCATCAACTCCATATCAAGATCTCAAAAAGAGTATGGCCAGTAGCATACAAACTTGCCTCTCCTTCCATAGTGAAGACACATGATGTGTTTCATATATCATTGATTAAAAGATATATACATTATTCTAATTATATTATTGATTTGGATTTGATACAAGTGGAAACCAAGGGATAATTCCAACCATAACCTTAGTGTATAGAGGGAGGCCATGCTCCAGAATCAAGTCATCGCACAGGTCAAGGTATAATGAAAGCACTTTGGAGAAGATGAAGCAGCATGGGAACTATAGCATGCCATGAAAGAGGCATACTTGTTTTATTTATTTGTATAGATTCAGTTATATAGATAGTAGAACACCAAGTAAAATATTCATTTAAGGGGGAGAGTACTATAACATTTTTTTTTCTAATCCCTAATTTTTGTAATAAAATTAAAGGATGATAATGCTAGAGGGCCAAGATGGATATATTTCCAAAATTGTTTAGTGTAAATATTCTACTAATTAAATTATAAAATGCTAAACTAAAGAGGAGGACCTACCTATATGGATCCCAATGTCTAAGAGGATATCATGCTTAAGGAATCCTATAAGGGGGGATTGGGAAGTTTCTCATATTTCTTGAAATTAATGTTTCTGACCCTTGATGTCCTGGTTGATCTACCAAGCATTTAAGAGAGAAATGAGGGATGAGATACCAGACTACCAAAGCATGGGCTACATACCATATGGTAAAATACTAGATGAATTTACAACTAGAGAAGGTACCTTGAACCTCTCATATGTGAGGTGGTGCTCTTGAGGAGGGAAAAAAATCAATTGCAATGAGGAGAACCAATTATAGGTTGAATGCTGGGAATATTATGAATGACAATGAATGTGAACCCTTTTAGAACCTAACTTGTGCTATAGAGTGGTAGTGCTTTATGATCCCATTATGAGAAGGAAACTGAAAAAACTATTTATGGAAGTTGGACCATAGAGTCCATGCTTGAATTATGTTAGCTAACTAAACAAGAGAGGAGACCCTGATATTGAGTCATGTAGATTGATAGGAACTAGTTAGTTTGGTTATTTTGTGCATGTGAAGCACTTATAGGAAGGAGAATAATTGAGGGATTATAAGTAGCAGTGAATGAATTTGCTTTTGTGTTGTGTATGTGTTTTGTAGCCATATTATGTTGTGTGATTATCCTAGACTCAATGATTGAGATGTATCATCCTTTTTTCCTACAAGTAAAGGATAATGGCCTTCATACTATATACCCTAAATTGAACTTTTGTTGAAATTCCTTGAGTGAATGATCCTTCATACATAGGATCTTACTTTAAGGTGGCCAATTGTAAGAAAATTTCTTTTTAGTTGTTCCTATGGTTTGGGGGGAGGGGAGTGGAGTGGTTATCCCTTATTCAGTTTCCAACAAATTCAAGTGGAATAGATAAGTGTATTCCTACCTTGAGAATGAAATGTAATGTTGTTCAATACTTCATGTTTGAATACTATGTTGGATTCACTATGTATGCATGCATTAGTAGGGTAAAATTTGTTGTATTTTGATATTGAATATCTTTTATTAGTGTATTGAGTAACTACCATGGCTTCCTTGAATGTTGATATGAATTTCTTTATGAATATGAAGGCTATGTGCAATGGAATCCTTTCTCTTATATTAATTGTGACTTATATGTTTTGTATGTTCATGAAAGTTGAATTTAACCTTGGTTGTAATAGATGCAATTAAATTACCATTTCGTGAAAGTTGTCATCATAAATTACCTTGTCTACTATAATGGTGAAGTGTAACTTATGTGACTGGTATGAATTTTAAATATCTTTAAGTATGCTGGAATAAGGATGGTCCTTGTGAAACCAATGGTGGAATAGAGTAGATGGGATCTCTCCCCCTACTCCAAATGAGAAGTATTTGGAGTCTTATACTTGAGGGGAACTTAATTTCTTAGGAGATGACCATGCTCATTAGCCCCTTTGTCTTGTAGGTGTTGGAAGAAAGATGGTTGATGATGTATGAGTAAAGTTGGGGTGTTGGCTTACTTTGAAAAGTTTCACAAAGTTATAGATGTTAGAGGTAATTGAGTAGAAATATTTGTGTTTTCCTTAAAACCCTAGTCCATTAGAACAAAAGGAGCCATGACCAAGAGCTAGATAGGACACAAATCTTACCAGCATATTGCGCCACGAAAGAATAGATGAAATTCCTTTCAGGAAGTCTCAGGTATGGCATGACTCTAGTAGATGGATCATCACCTAAAAACCATCAATTTAGTTAACTAGGAAAGTTACTTGACGGCCATGGAGTATCAAAACACTAGGATTTCTAAGAGATGATTTCATGATGAAATTAGATCTAATGATGTGGAAGTGCCAAGTGAGGACATGTGTCCCCCGAATTTGGTGTTTTTAGCCTGCCATTTAGGGAAATATTAGTGCCATGTTTTAGAGGAAACATCAACAACTACTACTTCTTAAGTGGTGATTGGAGGTTGGAGAATGATGTGGCATGCTGGGTTGTGCCTTGGAAAATCTCTTATATCCCAATATCCCAATATACATGTCAATAGTGCACATGTTTAGCATGTTAGCATCTAGTATGTGTCTGATGATGATTTCTTGTCAAATAAATGATGTGGCATGAAGAGTTTTTGTATGGGCTATCAACCTATCTAGAATTGCAAATTTCTATAGTTATAATGAATTTTTCAAATATCTCATTATTTCATATAATATGTTATTACATATCAACATGTCAGAAGAATACAACCATATCAACATATCAAACGTTTTACACCCATATCAATATATCATTGTTTCAGTTGTACTAGCTTTTTAGAATACCAAAACTCTTGGGGATTTGGATAATGGGTGTTTTATGGGAAAGGGTGATATGACAAGGATCTGGTATGATAGGTGGATCGAGGATGTGGACTAGTGCAAGGGACACATGTGGCCAAGGGCTATTTTTTGTTAGCCACGAGGTATGCACAATGTTGATGTGGCCCTTAAGGGACCGTAAATCGTCAAGAATAATTTTGTGCCTAGAGCTTAGAATAAGCTGAAATTTATATATTTAGAATGCTCTTGACGAGTAGAATACAATGGTGGTATCAGAGACATGAATTTGATATGATGGAGGAAGGAGGAAAAATTGATAGCCCCATATTCATAATAAAATTTGAAGGTCGAGTATAGCTATGCCCCACCTCATACAATATTAGGGGGTTGGGTATGTTACAATTTCTATAATTATGTATAAATATGCATTAAAATTAATGTATATAGGATTGCATAAACATTTCATATGCAGGAGATTATAGTATCATAGCATTATTGAGTTAGGTTAAACTTGAAATATGAAAATATACCCATGTCATAGGTTGAATTTCTACTTGGTATATTCCCAAAAGTGAGTATAGGGTGTGTTACAAAAGGAATGCTATCTAATGAAAACTAAGGATAATGAGCTTCCGGATGGATTGCTATCAACTTATGACAAGACAAGCCCCACATGGTGCAAGGACACACACCCATGTGGCTTCACTCATGAGAGTAACAAGGCTATTGATAACTAAAAATATGATCTATGAACTACTCTGAATATTCCACTAGATAGTTTGTGATGCAGGGTTAATCGCGTTTACACCCACAGTATGCATGTCAAATGCATAAGTCATGTCTGTCCCAGGAATTTAACTCTCTAAGGAGTCAAATCTTCAACCATCAATGGTTAAGGCCCCCTTACTCAATCTCTATGGAATAATTTATAGACTAAGCCTAACCCTTAATCCATCCTTTCCTTTCTATTGGAAATCACTCACTCTCCTAAACCTTCCTTTAAACCTTTTATTAACCCTTAAGCCACATATATATTCAAACCCACTTATAATTGGACTTTCACATAGAAACCTCATATAGGTCCTTTATTCTATTATAAACCCTTTATGATAGAATTCCATTGAAAACATACCTTTTCTGCACTTTTTAAAGCCCTTGCACAGTTTCCGAGGTTTCCCTTTATCACTTATCACAATCGTGATTCTCCGTGGTCACACTATAATACACTCCTTGCATACCCGATATGTGATAACATAACCTTCCGAAACACAATTTATTAGACCCGTATCTATACTTCGTCGGTTCTGTCTCGTGGTTTCAATCCTTTCCAATGTGCTCCACCGTCTTCGATCTTCGATCGCGCCTAATGCTTAAGACGTACTTCAAAAGGATTACTCCTGCATCTATAGATTGTCAGGCCCGCACATTAAAGCCTTCCTCTATACTCCGCCATCCTTCATTATCCCCAATCTTTGATCGAACAACTTGCGTGACAATCCTCCACCATGGATATTCACTCAATGGATCCAACGGTCCCCGATGATTTCGGGTGAGACATAAGCACAAAGAAAACCCGCCCGATAAAGAGGTTTTATCTCTTCGCTTTCGTGCTACGTGTCAACTGATGACTGGAATTGGGTGGTTACCCTTCAATACCACTTACCACTTTTTCTCCGCCTAAAATACCACTTTCTTGTATAAAAACTGCTTTGTCGCCAACTATCTTCTGTGCTCTTCCACTATGCGAATCGATCCTTCCCGTTGATCTATAAGATCCAATGGTTTTTGTGCATCGCCTCTTCACTTCTCCAATCTTCTCTTTACTTATGTTTTACGCTATTTCTTTAGCGTTTTCTCCGTGGTTCAGGTTTCTTCAAAGGTTCTCATCCTTATGCTATTTTGCTGCTCAACTCACTCCTGAGCTTGACCTCTGCGAATTCTCACACCGTAGTCATGGTTCGTATACACGATATGAACCCTATGTTGAGAATGATGCTTGTGAGTTTTGTCAGCATATGAAACATTTCCCGTATGTGCTAATTGGTACAATTGGTTGGCTTTAGTCATCGTTCACTTCATCATCAACGTCTGAAACAAAAAATATGGGTGATAGGCCAAAGGAGGTAATTATCATTTCTAATTATACTCCTTTAACTAACATTGATAACACATATTTTGTAGCCTTTGAGAAGCATAACAAAGGTATTGGTATGAAGCTTTCAACTCAAATGGGTTATGAAGGAAGAGGCCTCAGAGTAAATGGAAAATATATCACTAATCCTATCGAGGTGAAAGAACGACCACAATATGAAGGATTAGGTTATGGTCATGGAGAAATTGGAGATTGCTTTAAAATTGTTGAGGCAAAGAAATCATCAAGACATGATATGTCACACCATGATGGTAGTGATAATGACAAATTATTTCCAAAGAGAGATGAACATTTCAAGGGATATGCCAAGTCTAGTTATTCTTGTGAAATTCAGAGCCTAAAGGATAGGTATAAGTGTCATGGGGGTTTTATAAATGTTAGCGATTTTGATTATTTTGCCAACATGTTTCCTTGGACATTTTGTGATGCATCTAACCATTGTATGGATGAGTGTGAATGACGTAAGGATATGGTCAAGAATATGGAAAATATTCTTGGGACAAGGCATGAGGATCGTCTCTCAGTTATGAAGACTTCCTTGTCAATGGAAAATTGGAAGTATTTTTGAACCCATTGTAGCATGAATGGGCACCAGATTGAAAAGTATTGGAACTTCATTCGGAACTTTGTCTTAAGAAGGACAAAGAGGTCATGTGTTCCCTTGCAATGAAAGAGACAGGTGGTGAAACGGAAACTGTTGTAGTTCCTGAAGAAGCCTTCGAAAAAGGGTGGGTACAGAAAGAGAACCCATAAGCCTGAGATAGGGAAAGAATGGCTATACTATTTTTTATAGTTTGCTTGCTTTGTGAAATTGTAAATACTTGTTGTATATTCCCATTTAGGTACTTTGTAAATTGAAGTCATGTACAATCACATATTTGCAAAAAGTATGTTTTCTTTGGCATGTTATGTTATCTTGGATTTATGATAAGTCAACTTGAATGGGACTTTTGGGATGAGCATTTGTATTTCATCTAGTATGTCTATAGTTGTGTCAAGCACTCACTTATACAAGTATTTCAATGTGAAGCTTGTTTTTGAATTTGATCTTTGGTAAATATTGTGTATAAGATGACCATATAAACATGGAAAATTCCAAGTATGTCATTGTACAAGTGCAACTTGAGGACATCAAAGAACAGTGTAAATCAATGCATGGAATGCATTGAGTTGCTTCTGATTTCCAGATGGAAAATCAAGTTTGTCTTCAACAAAGAGAGACTTCAAGGTGAAGTTTGTTTGAGCCTCAGAAAGATGGTTTTGGAGAGAATTTTTAGATTCCATCTATCAATTTTTTTGTTCCTGCATGTTTAGAAGAAATGCAACAAACCACAATTCTTGACAGGAAGATAAGGACTTCACATAGAGGTAAGGTGGAGTACCTCGATTGGATCTCTAAGGCACCAATTCAAAAAAATAAAAAGTATTGAGATCAGGAAAGTTAATGAGCTTTTTCCTCACTATTTATTTATTGAAGATAGACTTTTGGAGGTCCACAAGTTCTTAGTGGGAAGGTATGATCCAAATATCAAAAATAGGTTCAAAAATGAAAGTGCTAGGAATATCCCAAAATAGGCATCAAGTCATAGTGTTCGCCATCATAATTCCAACGAAGCTTGAATTACCTCAATTCAATGTTGTACGAAGAAGTTATAATGTTCTGGAGTTTTTGACAAGCCAACAACAAGGTTGACAGGGCTGTTGACTGGTTAGTCCATACAATTGATGTCATCCGCTAACTGTACACGATATGTTTTGTAGTGGACCAATCAGGTTTTAACATGTGGCATTGTTGTACAGGTTTCATTTGGCATGTTTTTGTTGGTTTTTAAGTTTTGGGGTGGTGCAATGAGAGTCTGCCACATGGCCCAGTGGGAGGGTGCCACATGGCACCCTGTTGTTGGCTAAATTTTTTATAACAGGCTCAAAGGCCTTGGCGGCTTTTGACCCCTTAACCTGCTGTAACACAATTTAATGCCCAACCATTAGACCACTTCATTAGTTCTTAATAACTATGGGAGGCCACATATATTTAAGTTTCAAAGGTTTCAGAATTGGGGAGAGGGGTCAGGGTGCTTGGCCACAACTTCGATCACATTACACACCATACAACGACAGAATAAGCACAGTAGGGGCACGAAGGTTAGGCCCCAGCCCTAGATCATATAGTATGGGTCTGACCACCGAATTAGGCTCAACATAACAACATGAAGCTTTAGCTACAACCCTCAGCATGTGGGACTCCATGTAACCATGCAAAGGAGGCTATGATAGAGGGCATGGGTGGATAAGCCCTGACCCTCGGTTCTCGATAACTATTGTGATCGTTAACTAGGACTTTGGCTAAGGGGGCGAGTAGTTGGCCTAACCCTCAATCCTATCATTTCCATATTACCAAAAACATACCAGAGCGAGAGCTCAAACAAGGGCGGGTAGTTGGCACGGCCTCGGGCCACATGGGTGTCACGTGACCCTGATTTGGTGCATAAGGGTTATTGGAAAAATTAAAGAGGCAAAAAAAAATTTTGTGGTGGTAATCTCATTGGTCCCTGGGTGAAATTGTCGCTCGATGAACTGTGTAAAGGGAGAAATTGTTGCACAGTTAGTAGGCTTTGCCAATTTGCAGGACAGATAGTAGAGCTTGACTTGGAGAGGCATATCTGGCTCAAATTTTAACCTTTTTGAGCTCAAGAAGAGATTACATGGGGATTTTTGAGTGCCCTAGACTCAATTTCAGGCTCAATTTTCTCATTTGATCATTTTATGATGGACATTTTGCATAATCAAGTCTTTTAGCGTTAGAGGCAGAGACAATTTTGTAGCAGTATGGAGGTATATTTAAGCATGGAGAGAGACTAGTTAAAGGTTTTCCATCCTTCCAATTCCATCTACAACAGTTGCTACTTCAATAGAGTCGCTTTTTTCAATATTTTCTCAATGTGTTAAGGAGATAATCCCTTTTCAACTATTCATTTTGAAGGAGTTGCATGTTTATGCTTTTGATTTTAGGTGGAGTACAAGGACCTATTGTGTGAGAGTCCTTTTTATGTTGACATTTTTATAACTTGTTATAGGGAGTCATATTTCAGAGTGAGAATTATTTGTAGGAGAATGTTTCTTTATAGGAGGAAAAAGTCACTCTACTGTCAACAAGTTGTATGTACTCATTTGCTGCCGAAATCAATATAGTGGTCCAACCATTGGAGTAGCCATGAAGACATAGCCCAAGAGGGGTGAAATCCATTATCAAATGCAGGTTTCTTCTCTTCATATTTATCATCTCAAGATTCATGTGAAGTTGTTCCTCTTTTAAGTTCATGTGAAAACTTAACTCACCATCTTGAAGAGGTTATGGAACTTATTTTACCTTTAAAGACCCATTTTGTTAACTTGCAAAGTGTCAGAGGATGGTTAGGTTCTTATAAGAGGAGCTTTCCTCCATTTTCAAATAGCAAAGAGTCTCAGTCCTTAGGACTACTCCTATCTTGGATACCATTTATCAAGGAGTATTTGTCCTATATTCTTATCCAATCCTTCATTATCCCTACCAGTCCCTTCACTAGGCTTACGGTTGTTAGTCCTAGCCATAGTGTGTGACACATGGAGAATACAGAGTCCACCATCACTCCCTCTCAACCCGGGAGGTAATCATCACTCTCAAGTAGGTAGAAACAACCACAAAGCCTAATCTTGTCTAAAAAATAATCACCAAATCATCAGCTACACATTCTTCTATGGGGATCTGTTGTAGTTGTTGGGCTTCTCATCTACATCACATCATAATGAGCTTCAAACTTTTTGGATTATTTTTAACCTTTAAGCAGTTTATCAAATATCTTATGGAGTTAAAACTTCTTCAACTGATTGCACAAGCCTTTCTATGAAATAGGGTTTTGTACAACTTCCTGTCAAGCCAGTTATAAATCCCTCTTTCCAACTGAGGTGGATGAACTTATTTTTGAATCAATATTGAATCCATCATATTGTCAAGTGATCAACAATCTTCTTGTATCAATTTACTACCTTTTCTTCCTCTACACACAAATTTTGTATATGTCCTTACTAGAATCCAAACATATCTCAAACATTATGAATATTATTTTCCAAATCCTCTAGTCAAGATGTAGAATATTTCATGTCAATTTCTTGTTGCTAGCTCCCTCTAAGATCAACAATGCTTCCTTTGAGTACAAGTAATACCAATGATGTGTTTAGTTCTTAAAATAGGGCTAGTGATGTTGTCATAGAACTGTTAATCAACCATCAAGGAGAGTCTTGTCTTTTCTTCCAACTATTTATTTGAGATGTGCATCAAAGATATTATGTTATGCTATTGAATTTCTTCCCATATATATGCATTGTACTTTTCCTTAAACTCCATCTCAAGATATGATTCCTTTTTCTGGATTTCTAATGTAGAACCTTTTCTAAGATAGACATACTTCTCATTAGGGGAATTTTGAGGTCTGAAATGGGCCTCCTAAGGAAATTATAAAATAATAATGGAAATAATAAAATAATATTATATTACATCATCAAATTTAAGAGGGAAAAAAGACAAAACTATTTTTTCAACCCGTATTTTCAACTTATCTCCCTATGGGTTTACTCAAAGTTCGAGAGGAAAAACTTATTGGACATAAAATTTTATTCCTCATCCAAGGAGTACCCATGTTGCATACTTTTGATGGACCTTTCTACATGAAAAATGAGAAATACATTAAAAACGTGATTGCAATTACATTTTTTCATGAATTTCTTATCTTTCATATAGCAAGGCCCATCGAAAGTATACAACATGGGTATTCCTTGTATGAGGAATTAATTTTTTCATCCAACGAGTAATCTTGCTTGAAATTTGAGTAAAACCTTAGGGAGATAAGTTGAAATATGAGTTGAAAAAGTAGTTTTATGTATTATATTTATATTTTTTAATAATTTTACTTTTTTACTCCAAAAATGGTGAATCATCCCCCATGGTTGACATCATCATCTTGAATCCTATTGGTTCTTATAAATTTTATTTTGGTTGTACATTTTTCTTAGGAGGCCCATTTTAGACCTCAAAAATCCCCTAATGTATTTTCATGTTGTCATTTAATTGACTACTTTATGAACAAACTATTACTTTGACCTTCCTTTAAGATGATGTTCATGAATGATGAGGTTCCTTCTTCCATGTTGCTTCTAGATTATATTCATACTTCTAGACTACTTCAATGTTGCTTTCAGGTTTAGAATGGAATTCTATGATAATTTCTTTTTTAATTCTTTCATTCAAGTGTTAAAATTTGAAACTTCTATACTACTACATAATGACCTTGATTCATTTATAGATCTACTTCTATTGAGAAACTTGTAGTTTTGCTTGGTATGCAATTGCTTCTAAATCTTCATGATAAAAATAATTTTTTTTTATGATTGTAGAAATGCTTGTGACAATGGAATGATGTGCAGTCAACTTCTAGATGACCCAAACTCTTCTATTACGACTAGATGGATGATGTGATGAATGATTTCAATTCTTTCTGATGAGATGTAATATGTAGACTCTTCCAGTACTTCTTCTAAATATTCATAACTACTTTGTTAATCCCAATAATGTTTTAAGTGTAATTGTAGTTGCTACTCTAACTGTTACGAAAAACACACTGCTTACAAACCTAGTATTCCTTCGATTCTTCAATAGTAAAGGTCCTTTTTGTATTGAACCTGAGGTTTCTTCTTGACTTCTTCCTCTTCTGCAATGTGAGCTCCACTTCCTTCTTTCCTCTTTTTTTTCTCCTTGTTCCTCTGATCTTTAGGACAATCTCCTTTATAATGTACAAATTCATTGCAACCAAAGCATTGTACTTTGAACATGTGTCGATCTCCATGTGGCTGATTATTGTTGTTGTTTTTGTATTTTTGACGATGTTCAAATATTCCAAATATACCAAACTTCTTCTTTGATATGGAAGAAAATGCTTGAGACTCTTCATTGTTTGGTTGAATGTCATCCTTGGCTTTCAATCGTATTTCTTCTGGAACACATAAAGCCCATAGTTCATCAAATGTTGGAGTATATTTTATTGAATAGATGTTGATCACAAAAATACTCCAATTTGGAGGTAGAGCATTGAGTCACAAGTGGTTAATTTAGAATCAGATACGACTTCTCCAAGCCCTTGAATTTGATCTTTCAATTTCAATATTTTCACAAGGTATGAGGCCAAATCTTCATCTTTTGTTAACCATGTTCTATAAAGTTGTTTCCTTAAGGGTATTTTCTGACTTGTATTATTGACAGAGTATTATTTTACCAACTCTTCATAGACTTATTTTGTTGTGGCCAAATCTACAACAAAGGGGATGAGGCACTATTTGATGGACTCATTGATAATTCTTTGAGCCCTTATTTATCCTTTATTGTACTTGCCCACTTCGTAAGCATTTCTCTAGACACGTTTCTTAAAATGTGATCCATGAATTCATTTTCTATGAGAACCAAGTCAATTTTCTTCTTCTAAGATTTGAATTTTGATGCTCCATCAAGTTTATTTCCTTCCTTACAAAAAGATGCTATTAGTTTGAAGGTTGAGACATAGAGCATAGTAAATTACTTACTTGTCAAAGAAGAGAGAGTTGTTGTAAAAATGCTCCAAAAGTTGATGATGCTTCCAATATTTTCTTGAGTGATGGCTTGCTTGTAGTGATGTCTTCAATAGTGCCAACAAGAGTGATCTTCAAGCTTCTCTTCCTTCACCTTAACTTTGATACCATGTTGAGAAACCAATAGGCTAGAAAATTAGGGTTTATTTCTCTTACTAGATAATTGCTTGTGAATATTTGTTGGCTTCTTATTTCTTTTGTTACATTCTCTTCATCAAACAATTACCAAAACATATAAAACATGAATATCACAAGATATGGTTAGCGGGTGGTAGCATAATTGGAAAAAAGCATATTGGCAAGCCCTTTTGTATCCAAGTGATCAAAAGTTCAATCCCCCTGGACATGCTTCACCATCCAAACCAAAGAAAAAGGAAAAATATCAAAAGAGACAAAGAACACAAAGATGGAGGCTCCAAGTTAGGGAAAAACCCCTCAAGGTGGGAAACCCAAACAACTTGTCTTCTTATAGAATAAGATCAAAGTGATATATTCAAGACCTAAAAACCAATACCAAGACATGCCACGAGGCCCAAGTCATCCCTCCTTCAAACTTTCATCAACCAAGTCAATGTTGGCCAACACTCTTCAAATCCAATCAAACCCTGAATTTTCAGCCTCACACTATTTCTGAAAATTTTGGCCTTGCAACATATTTTAAATTTTGCACGTGTGATAGAATTAGGGCAGAAAAAATAAAATAAATATCTCTCCTTTGACCTATGCACTCTCCTTTGACTTCTTCTCCTTCCTTTGACTTTCATTGGTCTTCTTGCTCTTTCTTGGCACATAAATCAATGTGATTGATTGATGTCCAAATGAGGTTGAATTGCACTATATTTATAGTTTTCTACGAGGTCCAATAGATGCCTTTTCTGGGTCGACTTGTTTAGGAGGGCCGAATTGGTGTTGTGGAAGAGAAATTGACTCTTTTAACTCAAATAAAAATAATTTTTCTTTTTCTTCCAAGAAGTCCAAATGGGACTTTAACTCAAATACATTTTTTTGACTCAAATAAACCTACTTAACTCAAATACATTTGTGTGACTCAAATAAACCTACAAGCATGAAGAACATGCTTTTCCTAATAAAAATAATAATAATATATATTTTTTTCATAAAATACATATTGATACAAGTACAAAGATAATTATGAATACCAGACCTTGTTACTTTTTCAACAAATTTCTCCACTTTTTCCACTCTTAAAGCTTTAATATGGATGGATATAATGATCCAATCAACATCACACCTCCCCATTCAATAGGCTTTTGGTCCATAGAAGCTTCTACTGAATGAGGTGAGAAAAATTTCCCCCCACCTTCTCTTAGGTGTACTGCTTAGCTTTTCTTGGAAGTTATCATTCCACCCAATTTGCTAAAGGTCATTTCCCTTATCTTGTAATTCTAGACCTCTTATGTAGAACTGTATCCTCTATCAAATATGCTTGATCATTTAGTGACAAATTCTCCACAAAAGGTAGAACTTATTCCTCTTCCTGATCAAGCATGGAAGTCTCATAGATTTTTAGATTCTCTACATTCACCATTAAGTAAGTGTGCATGTATGGGGATGTACTTAGTCTATAAAAATTATCTCTCACCATTTCCAACATCTTAAAAGGACCATATCATAATGCCTTAATTTTCTTACCAAGACCCAGTAGTCACTCTATGTTCAACTGTAATTGTACTTTGTCTCCCACCTTGAACGTCCTCTTTGTTTTGTATCGATCATGCTTGTTCTTGAATTTTTTGTATGACCTCTATAGTGTCTCAAATACATGTATATGGATTTACCTTATCTTCTTAATAAAATTTTATGCCCTTAAGGAATCCCCTGTAAGATCCTCCCTTATTCGACCTTGTTTCTTATATGTAATATCCAAAGGTGAAGGTGGAAAATATCTAAATTAAGTTTCAAATGGGGACTTACCAATAGAAGTGTGGATTGTTATATTATAAGGGTGATGTATATATATATTTTCATCCTAAGTCTCCAAATGTTTTTGATTGCAATCCCTCAAAAGCTACACCAAATAATTGTTGAGTACTTTTTTCCACCCATATTTTTGTGGATGGAATGTTGTAGACCTCTTAAACTTTGTGTCTATCTTCTCCCATAGTGTAGTTTAAAACACACTAGGAAATCTTGTTTCTCTATCTTAAACGATAATCTTTAGTATCTCAAAGTTTACCTATACTTGTCCAAAGAACAAGTGTGTTGCTTATTTCCCATTGATGGTATTTTTATAGGGCATGAGAATACACATCGTGTTGAACCTGTCAACTAACATGAACATGTAGTCATATCCCTTCCTATTTGTTGGTAAAGCTCCCAAAAAGTCCATGGAAATGATTTTCCAAGGATGACTAGGTGCAGATAAGGGATGATACCGTCTATTTCTTATTACTAAGATTTTTAGTAAAATAAAGTATGCATCCTCTTATGAACCTAGATGCATGTTTGTACATCTTGATTCAATGCACATACCTCTACAAGTTCGCCACTATATTCCCTTCACTAAAGTGCCCTACAACCTTGGAGGTGTGGGGCTCTCTAATTAATTGCAATCACTCACCCTTATAAATACATAAATTATCTAGCATGTAGAGTAAGCTATCCTAGAGATGGTAGTCAATTGTGTTGTCACCACATCACTCTAATCATATATCCTATGTAGGGGGTTCCTGTTCTTGAGCGTAATTTTTTTAAAACCCTATAATTAATACACATCCTCCAAGTTCCATACTTCTTTGGAAAAATGATGATAGGTGAACAATGTGGTGGGGTACTTGATCAAATGACACCTTATTCTAGTATTCAACTACTTCTTCATCTCACTTGCTTCTATAATGGACTACCTATATAGAAAAAAGGTTTGGAACGAGGAGTTTAGAAAGATAAATCTTGTGATCCACTTTCCTCTTAGGTGGTAGCCCTTTAGGATTCCTAAACACATCCTTGTATGTTTTTAGAAAATCTTCTAGTTTTTGTTTTTGTTTCTTAGTACACCCCTCCAAGGATTATTTTTCTCTCACTAACTCTTCTACTTATTGATTTTCTTAGTAAAAGATACTTCTTACTAGAACTGATCAATTTCTTGGCTTGGTAGGCACTTGCTAGTAAAATTTGGAGTTTCCCTTGTGCGCATTGATGGTGAAGGATTTTCCATCCTTGATGAGGCGATACTAGTTGGAGTTTTGCATGGAGATTGCATCTTGCATGTACATATAAAGACTTCCAAACACCGCTCCACATGCATTAATGGGAACTACATCCAATTTTACTTTATGAATAAAATCAACACTAATAATAAATATAATTATGCATTGTTTTGTTACCTTTATTTCTACATCCTTATTTACCTATCCCAAAGAATATGGGCTTCGATGATCATGAACATCCAATCCCAGTTTGTTGACCATCTTTATTGCAATGATATTTTCTTGTGATCCTGAGTTGAACAAAACATTGATCTGTGTCTTTTTAGGCCTTATCTTTATATGGAAGAGTATGGTATTTTCGTTTTCTTCCTTTGTTGAAGTCTACTCATATTCACCTCCTTCTGCATTGATTTACAAATGATCTTCTCAAAAATGTCTGAGTTGCTTTCAATTTGGTTGCTCGAATCAATGGCCATTAGGTTCTTCTTCTTTACATCTTTCTTTTTGTTCTTCGGGTTAAGGTCTTGATGCAACTTCCAACACTTCCCCTCTATATGGCTATCAAAGTTACAATGGTTGTATTTGTTGGAAGCTATCATTCCCACCTTCTCTTAGGTGTACCACTTAGCTTTCCTTTGAAGCTATCATTCCACCCAATTTGCCAAAGGTCATATTTCCCTTATCTTGTAATTTTGGACCTCTTATGTAGAACTGTATCCTCTATCAAATATGCTTGATCTTTTAGTGACAAATTCTCCACAGAGGGTAGAACTTATTCCTCTTCCTGATCAAGCATGGAAGTCTCATAGAGTTTTAGATTCTGTACATTCACCATTAAGTAAGTGTGCATGTATGGGGATGTACTTAGTCTATAAACATTATCTCTCACCATTTCCAACATCTTAAAAGGACCATATCATAATGCCTTGATTCTCTTACCATTGATCATTTGGATATCCTAACATATAAGAAACCATGGAAATAAATTGCCTAGACATCCCAGGAAACATTGCAGAGGGATAAGGTGGGTTTGTTCTAGGTAATTCAGAATTCTTTGGTAGGAATGACTCAAAAATATGAGCACTCTGTGAGAAATAAAGCTTATCGTAAATATCAATAAGGGAATGAGTAGAAAAAAGGTGAAGGGAGTCCTGAGGTTTTAATTGCAGGGCTTGAAAAACCAATTAGAGATTATTGAGAAAAGAGTCTCATTATTTTGAGCAACTATAGCTCTCTCACTGGGAAGGTATCAGGCTCCACACCGGTTGACAAAATCTTGGAAATGGTGTGTTTGAGGGAAACAAAACTGAGGAAGTAAGGATTTCTAGAAGGAGAATTATTTACTAACATCTTCATACTTTTGGAATGCCCATTTGTGAAGCTCATACAAATTGAATTCATAATTGGTTTTAGTAATATTGAAATGGGTGTACACAAGGCTTAATTCATCTAAATTAATGATAGTAGGTAGAAGGGGATTTTCTACAAACAATTTGGATTTTCCTTTATGGCTAGCCATTTGGGAAATAATCAAAATTACTGAGAATAATTAAAAATTTATCTAAGAGTAGCAGTGATTGATATTTCTGGTCACTGGAATTCGCTCAGATAATGTTCTGGAAGCTCTTGTTGTAGGTATAAGGTAAAATAATTCATTTTTATGGGTTAATCGCTTTATTATTTTGTTCATAATGGTTTTCTTTTGAATTAACCATTATTTGTGCGGGGGATTAAATGTTTTGAACATTTGTAGGAGTAATAAATGTGACAACAGTCACCTAACTAGTCTGGTGGAAGAGATAGTTGAGACTAGAAATAGCGGAAGGATGGCATAGGGTAAGAATGGCGGAAATAGTAGCGAGGAGGATAAGAATTTTACGGAGGGGGGTGGTGGTGGTTTATGGTTTCAAGTGGAGAGGGTCCCACATTTCATTTGGAGTGGACACGTATACAAAGTGGGATCGGGGAAACTATTTTGCGGACCCTCCCCCTCCATTAATTATTGGGAATGTGGGGGTCCTACAATTCATCCACCATCGTCAATCCACGCACGTGACATTGACACTGTTGAAAGTTGTGAACAAGTTATGTCTTCAGTAGAAATCAAGTCAAAATATTATTTTACAATATTTTATTTTGAAAAATGTATAATTGCCAAATAAAAATAATAAAATTCAACGACATTTAAAAGTGTTCACTTATTCTCTAATATAAAAACAAATTTTCTCCTTTTTGTTTATTTCTTTCTTTCTTTTTATCTTCCTTTTTAATTTTCATTGAATCTTTTTTTTTTCTATTTTATTGTAATGAAAAGGAATTTGTAAAACTACTCTAAGGGTACAAATAAGTTACAACAAGTAACATCATACTTTTTTATCTTTATCATATCAAAATCTCAATTATTATTATTAAAATAGATATATTTGGGTCATATAATACCCTTTGTTGAACCTCATAACATTAAGGAGTCCCTTGGGCTGCTACTTATGCTTAACTTCACAAGTTCCTTAAGCAGAAAAATTCAAGTATAGCACGGATCTAGCAAAATGTGAGCTTCTACTCCATCAACCCTGTTAATTTTATACTAATGAAAGCAAACCTCCATTTTCCAATTTTCGTAAGGAATTTCCTTTTATGTAGCAACAATTTTTGTGGTTTTATCTTTCTTGCTTTGATAGCACTTTTCCCATTTCAATTCCTGAAAATAATTTCTGAACTCACACTTGTCATATCTAGATGGTGCAGGAGCTGTGATGTCTATTAATATTTGAGAATATATTTTTACCTTGGCCTTATCATATTTGGATGGTGCAGGTTGGAGTAGAAATTGTGATGGAATAATTGGAATATGGAATTGGAATTGTCTCCGAACCCGCTGAAGAAATTGTCCAACAAAGGGAAACCTTGAACTAAACTAATTTGAAAATGAGGTGATTAACAAAATTGGAGGAATATATAGGATAGCTTAATACTTTTCTATCATTTACTTGTCTCTTAAATTCAAGGCTTAGTTAATAGTTTTAAGAATTCTCCTTGTATATTAAATTTAAGGCTTAGTTAATAATTTTTTTCCTTGTGTCTTAAATTTTTGTTTGAGGTTCATGGTGTATTGAAAACAAAGCAAAGAATTTTGTTCGTTTGTGTACCTAAATATGCATTTATGATGATATCTCTAGATAAATATCTCATTTTTAGTTTCTACTTCAGAAAATTTTTCGATTTGCAAAAAATAACCACAATGACAAATTTGTAAATGTGAACTATGAAGAAAACAATTTTATATGCTACAGTTAGCACATCATGTTTTACACTTTTTCTCCTGCTAAGTTTACAAACCAACACCTAAAATCATGCATATCTGCTATTAAATTAACCACTCTAATTGTCATACTATATTGACCACTTTGTGTATCTTTTATCTCATCCAATCTTTTTATCTTTTCTATAATCCACCATATTTCATGTATGTTCTGTAATTCTCAATGTGAAGGTTGATCGTCTATGTTTTTCTTTTTAATTGTTTTTAATCATTACTTTACTTGTAACACAGTTATACCTATTTGCATTATTAGAGAGAAGGTTTAAATTTGTCTGATATTACGTCTCACATACTAAGGTGCGAAATTTGATATAGCGAGTGTGGAATTTAACAAAGCTATTTCCATCTTTGTAGATTAGGTTTTAAATTTGTCCAAGACTACTATCTCATGTTACGGTGTGCAAGTTTAGCCTCTATTTTTCTTTTATGAATTTTAATTTCATTATAACAAAATAAAACAATAAAATTTGATTTTGGTGTCATTTGCCAAAATCCATTTGTGTTCGTTTCTTCTTTTTCTGATATGTTTTTCTCCTTTGGCTCTTAAGAGGTTTTTTTAAGGCTTATTTAATTCTACAGTTTAGTTGTTCTATTTCATTTGATGGATCCTACATATACAATGCAACACACCTCTGAGAAGATGTTGGGAACTCTTATGAAATAGAGTGTTTTTTCGTCCATTGGAAAAATAATTATATTTGATATTTCAAGTTTGAAATTAGAATATGCATTAGATTGCTCCTTTTAAAGGAACAAAAATAAGGTGCCTCAGAACAATCTTGGACCAGTCCACATTTCTATCTTATATCTACATTTTGTTGGGCTGTGTTATATTCTTTCCACGACTAACCTACGTAGTGAACCGGGAGGTTAGAGGGGTGGCGGGTAGCCCCCCTCTACAGGGTCTGGGGCAGTGCCCCAGGAAAAAAAAATTTGGACCCTATATAAGGTTGGGCAAACCTACCTATGGTTTTCGGTCCAAGGTTTTGGACGCAATGGTTTTCGGTCCATGGTATTGGATGCTTTGGCATCTATAATTATGTATTGTAACATTGAAAGGAACATAATGAAAAATCAAGCTGGTAGTCCCGGTTTTGGGATCCAGTGGGAAATCTCTGTGTATATGTGTTTTATGTGTTATGCTCTCGCATTTTTTATTTTTCCTGTGATTTCGAATTTGTATGCAGGTAATTTCTGTACGGGGTTAAAACCTACATTTGGTATCAGAGCTTTTTTGGCTTCAAGGGGACGCCTTTGTTGCTGAGGGGTTTCGCTCGGGCCTGTGGTAGACCCTGTTCAGTGGGAGATCTGCGAGATCGATTCTGGTGGTGAAAGAAGATGGCGAGCAGCAGAAAGATAAAGATTGAGAAGTTCAATGGTCAGAGTTTTGAGTTGTGGAAACTCAAGATGGAGGATCTGTTGGTGGATAAAGATCAGTGGATCGCGGTAGATCCGGGTACTAAACCAACGGGAGTGACGATGAAGAATGGAAGAAGTTGGATCGGAAGGCAAAGAGCACAATACGATTGTGTGTCTCAGATTCAGTATTGTTGAATGTATCAGGGGAGGCTACGACGAAGGCTTTATGGGACAAATTAGGGACTTTGTACCAATCTAAGTCTCTGGTGAATAAACTGTTCCTGCGGAAAAAGCTGTATAACTGAGGATGAAAGATGGAGACTCCGTGACAGAGCATCTGAATGCATTTAATACTGTGGTAAGTCAGTTATATCTATTGATATTAAAATTTCAGATGAAGATAAGTGCATCAGTTTGTTGTGTTCTCTACCAAACTCGTGGGATAGTCTGGTTATTGCAATAGGTAGCAATGCAACTACTTTGCAGTTTGATGAAATAGTCTCAGCCTTGCTGACGGAGGAGATGAGACGGAAAAAAATGGACAACCAGAATGGTGATGCCTTGTCTGTACGAGGACGGTCCCAGAACAGAAACAAAAATAAGTCATCGAGTGGGAGATCTAAATCTAGAGGGAGATCTAAATCTCCAGGAAAACCTACAAAGGTGGTGTGCTGGAAATGCGGAAAGGAAGGGCACTTCAGAAGGGAGTGTAATCTAAAGCTCCTGATAAAGGAAAGGGATCTGATGATGCTCCTTCTACAGAGGCGAAAACCACCTCAGATGAAGGTGGGGATGTGTACTTGGCTTCTTCAAGTACACATGTAGATCATGAGGCATGGTTGATTGACTCAGGTGCATCCTTTTCACTTCACTCCCCATAGAGAGTGGTTCTGCGAGTATGAGAAATATGATGGTGGTGATGTCTTCTTAGGAGATGATAGGAAGGCTAGAATCATTGGTCGCGGAAAAGTAAAGTTGAAGTTGCAAGGTGGAAGGGTTAGAACCCTTCCGGGTGTTCTACATATTCCTGCGTTGGCCAGAAATCTGATTTCTATAAGCAAGTTGGATGATGCAGGTGTAAAGACAATGTTCGAGAAGGATACCTGCAAGATGGTGCGAGGAGCACTGGTATTGATGCAGGGAGTTCGGATTGGAACTCTGTACAAGCTGCAAGGTAGCACTGTTGTTGACGGGTGTAATAATTCTATGGTTCCTGAAAATGGAGCAAAAAATCTAGTGGTCTCTGGAGAGAAGACCATGTTGTGGCATCAAAGGCTTGGACATATTGGAGAGAAGGGCCTTCGAATACTTCATGGTAAAGGTATGGTAGAAG
>APFE031706619.1:167087-251853 GCA_000404065.3 Pinus taeda
TATTGTAACATTGAAAGGAACATAATGAAAAATCAAGCTGGTAGTCTCGGTTTTGGGATCCAATGGGAAATCTCTGTGCATATGTGTTTTATGTGTTATGCTCTAGCATTTTTTATTTTTCCTGTGATTTAGAATTCGTATGCAGGTAATTTCTGTACGGGGTTAAAACCTACACATTTTACGGTCCTCCTAGGATTCTTTTAAGCATCCTTCATAAATTTTCATAAATGCCATCCATCACTAAGGTTATTTAGGAACTAGCATAGATAGAAGAACATCCAAAAAAAGTACTAAAGTCCTTTGATCTCTAGCTCCAATGTACTTTGATCCTTTCCACTTCCATTTTCAGATGAAGGCATAATGCAAAGAACTCAACTTTATTATTTGTACATTCTCCAATAGTATATATTAAAAAGGTAGTATCCACTGCCCCACACATACCTGAGGTTCCTAGGTAGGCCCCATAAAAGAATTATTAGGCCTTCTCATGATCAATGTTTGGATCTCTATGCCTTTTCTAGTGGTGGCCTTCAACTTCCTTAAAAAAAAAATCTGGTTATATGTGCTACTTGTGCAAGAGTCATCAATCCATTGAAATATCTTTTTGTTCTTTCAAAACCAAATTTTCCAATAGTGTAAAGCAGGGAAAGGAGTTATAGGCTATTTCTGATTTGTTGATTACAACAGAGGTGTAATAGGTTCTTTATGTTGTGCCAAATTATCTGATGTCCAAACAATTTAGAATGATATAAGAAGAAAATATCTTCAATACTAGATATAAAATAAAAGGTGTTGTACCCATTTGCAAGATTCCTAGTTGGTTTAACTTAACTAAGGCAAAGTGTTTCCCCTCCTATTCCTCTAAGGTGCAAAAGGTCCTAGTTTATGTGAATGCAAATGGCTGGAAATTTTTTAGTTTAGGGTCCTGGGCACATATAATGTCTTGGAAAATTTATTCTGAACCATTGAAACTAAGCAAACCACTTTGAATGTCAATCTACCAAGTCAACAGTGGAAATACTTTAATGTTCTTCATATTCAAAACAATGCCTTATTATTTATCAATGAATATTTTCAATCCTTTATATCCAAAATAATCTCTTATTGTTTGTCAATGAATCTTCTCTCAGAAGATAAGAGTCTTATTTTCAACTGCCCTTGTTTGGAGAACCCATGTGCAAGATCCTTAGTTGGTTTAACTTAACTAAGGAAATGTGTTTTCCCTCTTGTTCCGCTTAGTTGCAAAAGGTCCCAATTTATGTGAATGAAAATGACTATAAAGCTTGTAATTTAGGGTCTTAGGCACATATGTTGTCTTGGAAAAGCTATTTTGAATCACTAAAACTAAGAAAACCACTTTGAATGCCAAACTATCGATATTAGTATAGTCATCTCTAAATGCTTCACACCCAGTTGCAAGATGATCACCATATGTAAGATGACCCCTTCTATAACTGGTATACAACTATCCTACCCACATAACATCAGTCAAGGTCTTCCCCCTCCACATTGCAGGAAGGAAATACATATTTCATCTTTTGTAGTGTGTATATTGATCTACTTAGTGATAATCCTACCAAAGAACCCCAACAATGGGAGTGAGTCCTATAAAACTAGCCCAAGCCATTTTGGGCTATGAAAGCACACATCCTACAAGACAATCCCGTAACATCCCCTACACGTTGAACTCAAACAAGCCAGCAATCCTTCCCTTGTGAAATCCATAGATCAAGATCTAGCCTACTTGACAGAACTCCCAAATCAACTATTCATTCGAAATTCCCATAGTAGTGTCTGTGAAGTGGGAATCCCACATCTAATAGACTTTCAACAATAGCCAAGTAAATAGGTAGATGAGGTTATACCCTTACAAAATTGACTCTACGAGAATAGGATAGGATTTACAAGAATACCAGGGAGATGAAGAAGGAGATAACGCGTTAGGAACTTACCTACCTTCTAGATCTTCTATATTACTAATGTTATCTTTTTATTTGAAGGAGAGATAACCTACAGGCTTTCCATTCTATAAAAAATATCCTAGCACTTTCCATCTCCTAAGTTATTTCCAATAATAATATTTCAATTTCAGAAAATCCCTGGTTCAATGGGTGTTTTTTTTTTTTTTTTCTCGGTAAACTGTCTAAATTTCTATTATATGTACAAGTGGAAATTTACATGCAGAGTAGCTGGACTTGACAGAATTTCCTTGGCCACCAGAGGTGCCTTGGGTGTAACAGACCGATCCATAAGCTCCCACGCAGGGGTAGCATTCATCATGATTACCTGAGGCCTCTGAAAGGCCGACTGAGGCCCAAAACTGATCCAAAATGACAAAATGACAGAACTGAGGCAAAAAACTGATTCCGCCCACGCAGGGGCCGCCTTCACTAACCTACTTGGGTCTGCTACTAACCCACACAGTGACATTAACCATGACTAAAAAGACTGGACATATATCAGAAACAACATGAAAACATAACTAGATCTGACCCGAACCATTTAAGCAGCAGTAAACAGATAACTGGACCTGAGCTAGGTGAGGTTGGCCACGCTAGAGCACGCAGTGGAGGGTTACTCGTCCTCAGGAGGTTTCTCCTCCTCAATTGTGCACCACCCTTGCCCCTCAGGAATACCCTCCCACATGGCCGCCCACTTGGCGGAGTCTGGAACCTTTACTGTCTGGGAGGTAGAGGGGTTGGCCATGACCGCCTTCCCTAAGGTCGTGGCCCCGCTTGGTGGAGGTGGCAAGGGATTTTCATGACCAGGGTTTTCCGGGGGAGGATCTTCCCCTCCTGGAGGTGTCTCCTCTCCCGCCTCTTCCGGGATTTGCGTGAAGAGCACAGAGACATGTGCCCAAACTCCTTGATTGTCCCCCGCCTTACCCAGAGTGAAGACCACAGAACCGAATGCCGGGAGGGATGGCCCCTCAACGTTTGCCCCGCTGACTTCCACGTATTGCTCAGCATGAAGTGGCTCAACCCCTGCCCGACGATGGCAGTAGCAACAGCAGCAATGGTGGTGCTCCCTTTCTGCTCCGCCACGTCCACGACCCCGGCTCGAGCCCCGACCAGAACCCCTCCTACTGGGCTGCCGGTTACGAAGCCTTGCCATGGACGGTTCTTTCCCACCTGAATTTTCCTGGAGCGGGTTGCGAAACCTCCCCAAAGCCAGAAATTGTCGCCCCAACTTCCCAAACTCCTCCACCACCTGCGAATTGTCTTGGTGCTCCACTGTGGCCTTACCCAGAGCTTCCCAGTTCTCCTCCTTCGCCTTTGAATTGGCCACCCTTGACTCAGACAACGCCCTTCCGCCTTCAGAGTATGCCTTTGAATCGGCCATCAATGCCTCAGACAGCGCCCTCCCGCCTTCAGAGTTCGCCTCCCGAACCTCTGAGATCGATTCTCTACTAACTGCGGCATTGCCGAAGTTCTGAGAGCCGACCCAGAGGGCCACCTGTGATGGTGAGCTCCTCGACCAGCAACAGGCTTTCCTTTGCAGCGGAGCTCTCGGCAGCAATACACCAGCGTGACAGTGAGTTTCCGAATACAGTGGCTTGTTGCAGTCCCCGGCCAGATATATAACGCTCCTGCAATGTTTTGAACGCCATCCGAAATCCGCCATCCTGTCATCCATGTCTGCAATGAATGCCCTGAGCTACCACCCCGCCACATTAAACCTTTGATGACTGAGGTATTGAGGGAATTAATCCGCATGGTGCGTCACATGCAAACCATGTGGCTCGGCCCCTCGTGCCCTGCTGTCACCCGCATCCGGGGGGTTCAATGGGTGTTAAGCATTCAATGGAAATCCTATTTAGAGCAAGAAGAAATACTCTTGCCTTCCCTAGCTCTGGACTCACCTTCCCTACCAAAGAAATAAAGGAGTTATTATCCCTAATATTTAAGTCATTATCCATGCAATAAAGGCAAAGAAGCAAGAAGACCAATCTTTATCCAGATAGAAAAGTTAGTCTCTGCCCACGTACGAAGGAGGAAATTATTCTATCTCCAAGTAAGAAAGGCTATTCATTTCATGAGGAAATAGTATTATTTCATTCCTTCTATACGTATTTATATTTTTCTACCTTTTTAAGGTAACGTTCTCTATACGTACCAATCCTCTAAATGTACAGTCCATCTAATATAACGTTCTTTCTCTATGACCGTATGTACTGAGTTGAGGATCAATATGTATAGAGGAGAGGTGGAAATAGTTGAATGTCCTCCAAGTTCAAAACAATGTCTTATTGTTTCTCAATGGATATTTCAATCCTTCACATCGAAAATAATGGCTTCTTGTTTATTAAAGGGTCTTTTCGAAAAAGCTAAGATTTTTATTTTCATCTGACCTTGTTTGGAGATCTCCTATTGCTAAAAAACAATTCATCCTCGCACGTTACATTCAAAGATCCCACAAATCCTTATGTAATTCTTTATAGGGTGCTACCTCAATGAAAGAGCACTTGCCTTATAAGCAGGAGGTTGGTGGTTTGATTCCACTGTGTCCTAACATGAATTAATCAATCCTATTGTAGTTTATTTTTAATTAAATAGCTTTTATATTGATTTATTTTAATGGTGAGATGTTTTTATGGATTTATTGTTTTATATTGTCTCTATAGAGGAAAAAGTGATGTTATATTGTCTTTAAATATCATTTATTATAGTCTCTAAAGAGACAATAATTATGATTACAGAGACATAAATACAATATGTCTTTAATCCCAACTATTTTCTTTAGAGAGAAAAAAATGAAATTATCTCTTAAGAGACAATAATGCTTGTGTTATATATTGTCTTTATAAGGACAATTTTTTAAGACAATAATTTGAGACACTTTTTTAAAGAAAATATTTAAGATAATACACAATTTTTTTATCTCAAGTTAAGACAATTACCCCAAAAATTATCTCAAATATTGTCTTAAAACCCTCCTTTATGTTGTCGTGATGGTGGTTAAAACAGGAAGGTTGACTTCTAGCTGGCATAACTTCTGCATACTGACTCTAACTAAGGTGATTCTTGAATCTTTAGAAAGGTATCTATGTACATAATAGCACTAGTGGTTGAAGTGCTTAAAAAAATGTTTTTCTCCCCAAAAATTTCCATTTTATGCCTCAAATTACTTCCAAAATGTTTCAGACCCCATTTACTAAATTCAAACCCACTGGTAAAATTGGTCTGTGGGCTTATTACTCAAATATTTCTGCTTTGAAAGCATCAAGATTAATGAAAAATATTATAATGATCTAATATGGATCATACCTCCCCATTTATAGATGGTTTTGGTCCCAAAAGGTGACAATTTTTTTCGTCCACCACCTCTTGGGTGTACCATTTAGCCTCATCTATGAAATATTATTCTACATATGAATTACAATTATGGAACTCTTCTACAAAACTATATCTATTTTCAACTCTACTTGAGCATCTAGTACTAGGTTCCTTCTGGAAGGGAGGATTTGATCCTTTTCCTAATCCAACATGAAAGGCTCATAGAGTTTTAAAATTTTTACATGAATCTACTGAGTAAGTACACATGTATGGTGGTATCCTAAGTCTATAAGCATTTTCTCTAACCTTTGCAATATCTTAAAGGGACCATATTGTAGAACCTTGATTTTCTTACTAGGACCTTATAGCCCCTCATTCAATTGTAACCATCTTATGTACCCTACCTTGAATGAATTCTTTGTTCTGTGTTGATCATGCCTTTCTTTGCTTTTTTCTTGTGACTTTATGTAGTGTTTCTTGTACCTATAGATGGATTTTTCTGATCTTCTCAACAAATTTATTTTTTTCTTAAGGAATCCCTTGTGGGATCCTGCTTCACTACTCCTTGTTTCCCATGTGCAATAGTCGAAGGTGAAGGGGGGAAATATACAAAAGAATTTTCAAGTGGGGACTTACTAGTGAAAGTATGAACTCCTCTATTATAATATTTGTATATATATACACCATATTTTCATACCAAGTATTCAGATGCTTTTGATTTTGATCCCTCAAAAGTTGTACCATAGTCCTGTTGACTGCTTAGGTTTGCCCATCTATTTACCGATGGAATGTTCTAGACCTATTCAACTTTATGCCCATATTCTCCCACAATATATTCAAAAATGCGCTAAGAAATATTGTGTTCCTGTCTAAAATAATACTCCTTCATATCCCAAAGCACACCCATACCTGTACAATGAACAAGTTCATTGCTTCTTTCCCACTTGTGGTCTTTACAAGGAATTAAAACACACATATTGGTGAACCTATCAATTGTGAAGAATAGGTAGCCATGTCCCTTCTTGGTTGTTGGTAAACCTCCCACAAATTCCATGTAAATTCTTTCCCAAGGACGGGTGGGTATAAGAAATAGATGGTATATAACCCATTTCCTATTAATAGGCTTCCTCGTACAACAAAAAATACAACCTCGTATGAACCTAGATACCTCTTCTTGCATCATGGTCCAATAAACATACCTTTTCAAGCTTCCGATTGTCTTCCCTACACCAAGGTTCCTTGCAATCTTGGATGTGTGAGCCTCTCTTATTATCTACAACAAGTCACCTTTAGGGACACACAATTCATTTAACCTAAAGAGTAACCCATCCTAGAGGTTGTAGTCAACAATGATGTCACCATCATGCACATGAATTTGGCTCTACAAATATTGAAATACAAGTCATTATCCTCTAAATTTGCTTCTATGTGCGTCACAGGTGAAAGGATCCATGTGCATAAGATTTCCCAAAGCTATGATATTTGATGTGGTTGGATTTTAAATCATGTTGACCAAATTGTTTTTTATGTCTTCATTATAATTGATCACCAAATTAAATTAATGTAGAAACCCCATAAACATGCAATGCCTAGTTTGTTGTAGCTTTGTTTGGGCCTATAGGTACTATAGTGGCTAGTAATTAGTGTGGACTACTATCTCCTTTCCAATGAGATAGTGTTTCGACTTCTTCAGAACTTATACTAGGGAATAGAGCTCCTTATTATAGGTAGGGTAGTAAAGAACCACCCCCCAAATTACATGAAAAATGGTAGTATACATACCTTCCTCCCTACATCAAGATCACTCCAATAACATACACACTCACATTTGTCTCCACTTTGAAGGATTGCAACAAGTTTGGTAACACAAAATTGGTGTTTGACTGATCCTCATCAAGGGAAATTTTAGGGGTTAATATTCATAGGTGGGTTAATTTTCATTATACTGGGCGGAACAGGGGGTCACAGTGGGGGGGGAAACCCCCCCTGTAAGGGGTTTTAGGGCAGCGGTAACATCCCCCTGGACGGGGTCCGAGGCAGTGCCCCATATATGTATATGTATATGTATATATATATTTGACTGCCCCCCTGCACGGGGTCCAGGGCAGTGCCCCAGATGTGTATATATATATATATATATATATATATAATATATATATATATATATATGTATATATATATATAATGTATGTATGTATGTATGTATGTATGTATATATGTATATATATGTGTGTATACACACACACACACACACACACACACACACACATATATGACCCTATAATAGGTTGGTAGACTTACCTATGGTTTTGTGCATGGGTTTTGCACATGGTTTTGGGCATGATGGTTTTATAATTAAAAATCAATCTGGTAGTCGCAGTTTTGGGATCCAGGGGCAAATCTCTTTGTATATTTGTTTTATGTTCTCGCCATTATACATTTTGTGTTTTTACGAATTCGTCTGTAGGTAATTTTTGTACAGGGTTAAAACCTACAGAACTCTCATGGATGCTTCTACATACTCATTTTCTCTTGAAAATAATTAAACATAGTTATTGCTAGAACTGATAATTGTTTTGGCCTAGTTAGCACATACCAATGAGATCATCAACTTTCCTTTGGAATCTTGATGATGAATGGTTTTCCATCCTTGATGAAGTGTTACTGATTTGATATCCACATAAATATTACCTCTCTCAAGTACATATAGAAACTCTTAAACACAACTCTACATACATCAAGCGGAACTACATCTAATTCTACATCACTAATAAAGTCATAATTGATAGAAAATTTAATTACACACTATTTGGTTACTTTGATCTCTACCTCCGTGTTGATCCATCCCAACCGATATGGGATAGGATGGTCATGAGCCTTTATTCCTAGTTTCTTAACCAGATCTGTTGTTATGAGATTCACGTATGAGCCTGCATTGAAAAGAGCATCAATTTTCATCTTCTTGACTTGTATCTTTATGTGGAAGATTATGAGCTTATTTTTTTCTCTTCTTGTTTCCAAAGGCTACTTAGAGTAAAACCCTTCTACAATGATGTGCAAACAATATTTTCATTCATCTCTGAGTAGCTTTGCACCTAGTTTCTCAAATCTATGGCCATGATATTTTTCTTCTTACCTTATATCTTTTTGTTCTTCGAGTTTAGATATGGATGCAACTTCCAACATTTCAAATCCTCTGCATGACCATCAATGTGACAATGATTTTAGTGGTTAGTGGGATAGTTGTGTTGGTGTATTATTCTTTCTATATTTTTTTATTTCCCCCTTTCCACTTCTTCTTCCCCTCCTTAGAATCTTCATAATTCTCCCTCTACGTCGTTCCACTTGATTTCCATTTCTTATGGCATATTTTCTCTAGGTACTATCCCCGTACATAAGCCTCACCTATCGTTCCAAGTTTGAACATCATCACTTTCTTCCCAAATGGTTAATTAGACCCCCTGGATACTTGAGGAATACATTTGGGTTCTTTGGGGAGATTCCCAATAGTATGGACATATTTCTAAATTTTGTAATGTACTCCTATACACCCTACTCCTATCTTTACTTGAAGTAATTCCACTAGATCCTCTAGTCCTCTACATATCTGATAGGCTAAAAATGTGACTTTGTGAGAGTTTTGAAATCATTCCACTTAGTCAATGGAGGATATCGTTCTATTGCAGTGGCTACAACCACCCTCCAAAATTTTTCCTTAGCCTCGTTTTGGAGCCTCCCTTCCAACCTTCAGAGCAGCTTGCCTTGCTTCGTTAAGTTCACAAGCTTTAGTGTCTTTCTTGCACAAAGGAAGCCTATCGGTCACATCTTGATCCATTCCACTCATAGGCTGTTCACCCAGAATTGGTCGAGCTGCAAGCTGAGCAGCTTCCCTTTGAAAATTGTGCATTTCTGGAGGGCAACCAACCTTCCCTCCAGAAATTGTGCAATCCTCTCTAGTAGTCTGTTGGGATCCAGGATTGCGCAATCCTACCTGCCAACACTCCCAGCAGGATTTTCACAAATTTCCTTAGCAAGGTTGCTCAGCCTAGAATTTGCGCAATCTCTTGGGAAGCCATCCCAACTCCCAACCAGAAATACACAATTTTCTCCAGCAGTTGAGTAGTCTCTTGCATGTGCAACTGAGTTGACCGGTTCCCTCAAGGACTGAGAAAAACAGACTTGCATGCATGGGTTACTTCTCCCAAGGTAGCATGCAAAGGCATCCCTTGTTTCAGGGATCTATGTTTAGCAGTTGGAGGTTACATGCAAGGAGAAATTCTGAAACCTCCCACCAAGTGTCGCTTCCCCTAGCTTCATGGCATGCATGTCACAACCTCAACATTATCCAAACTCTTCAACCAGACGCTGCAGAGCTCATTCCTCACATCAACCTTGTAGCTCTGACATCCCACATCACATCTAGGAGCAATTGGCACATTCAGCTTAGTTGTTTTGGGGTAAGCCCACATCCCATGCGTTATGTTGCATTTTTGTCACTTTTCATGTTTTCTCTTGTGGGAGTACTATTTGCTTCATTTATTTGATCGCTTGCTGTCGTTTACATATATACTAGCTTGTCCTAGCTCTACTTCGGTTTTTGTTGCTATCTCACTATTGTCGCATGCATGAAACTGTTTTGCACGAACATTTTCCCAACCAGTGAACTGCCTCACCACATGCATGTTGATTTGTTTAATGAATCTTTCTTTCATGTTTTGTATGCACTGTCAATTACTTCTACTATCACTTAGTATCGCCATGAATTTATTGTCTTATTTGCTTTCAGTTTCCCGTCGGCGAGTTGGGTCAACCTTGGCCCGGACTCTACCTTCACGAAGGCTGCATTGCGCAATCTGGGGAAGGAAGGCTCACCTTCCTCTCTAGATTTGTGTATTCCTATCAACCACTAGCCTCTAGGATTGTTTTGCGCATTTTTGGAGGACAGTGGCTGCTTAGCCCAAGAAATTGCGCAAATCTGTCCCTAGGCCAATAGTCCTTCCCAGCTGGAATTGCAAATTGTGCAATTCCAGTAGTCATAAGCTAGACTGGACTGTGCATTGTGCAGTTCGAGTAGGAAGTCAGTCTCCTAGTAGCCTAGACTATGCCTTGTGCAGTCTTGGTAGTTAGTCTCCTGACCTCCTGACCGAAATTAAGCAACCTTCATGATCATTCACCCAATTATGTTGCAAGTTAGTTCTCATGTTCATTTTGGTTTTCGACTGACAAATTTCTTGCCATGATTGTTTCCATGTCTCCAGGTGTTCATCTACCTTTCATCAGTACAGGTACAATGGTTTCGAGGAGAGCAGAGATGAAGACACTGTTCAGAGCACACTTGGGGATGCGGTCGATCAAGTGTCTATGGACTTGTCTACTCACGAAGACATCAAGTTTCTTGTATACAAGGACATCAAGATATGACAGCAGCAACATCACAATGAGCAACATCATGAACAGCAACTGAAGACAGCATACCAAATGAAATGAATGTAAGAGGAGGGTTGTTGACAATGCAGAGGGGGAACAAGGTTGCAAGCTCAAGTAGATCCATTGATGATGAAAGCAACTTTGGAGACCCCGACTATGAGGTGACGGCTCGACATGAAGATTGTGCGAAGACAGAGAATGGAGCAAAGAAGGAGTTGCATGTGCTAAAGCAACAACTCAGGAAGAACATGAAGCTACACAAACAGACAAATGAGTTGTAGCAGGAGTGCAACATGCACTCACAGATGAAACTGTGCCCATACAAGTTAAAGATCCATCCCAACATCTGACACAGAGTAGACATGGTGAGCAGTGTTGTTGATCGCATGCAAGGGATTCATCAACATGCATGTCATTGAGCGCACGCATGAATTCCAACCCATTCAACACACTCACCAAGGCGAAGACAGGAAGCAAGTCCAACTGGAGCTGAACATGTACTTCGACAAGTTGATGTGCATGACCACCAGCACACACTTGAAGATCAGCACAAACACTATGCATTAATGTGTTTCTGGTTCAACCATACCCAAGAAGACCATGTGCATGTTAGCAGACAAGTTTCATAAAGGGGTTGAACTAATGCACTGGTTGCAACGGAGGCAAGAGTTCGCTTCAGCAAGATGTCACCATGAGGTGCATGTACACCATCACAGATGACCAAGATTGGCATCAACTCACCACCTTCATCATCACAAGCATGTTAAAGAGTTGGTCTCATCAAAGCGGATAGGGTGTCAGTGATGTCTTGCAAGGCTTGCTCAAGCCATGTTGTCTCACATGTGTACATGTGCATTGTAATGTTGAGTCATGTCAAGTGTAAGTCAAGTGTCAATGGTAGGATGTAACAGTCATAAAGTAGGTGAAAAGTCATGAGGGTAGTTGAACTGTCGCAAAGGGGAATGTCAAGGGTCACCCCACCCTTTGCTATAAATAGTCCCTCATAACTCATTGTAGAGGCTTTGGTTAGCCAAGCTTCTACTAAAACTATCTTGAAGAAGGCTTAGACAGTATTGTAACACGTCTTGGCTTCTCCACTACATGGAACTAGTACATCTCTTTGGAAGAGTAGGTAGATGTGGCTATAATGTTCCACTGTTGGGGCTAGCAGGTTTACATGGATGTATTGTATGATTGTGACTTACACTTCTTTATATAATAAGAGCTAGCACATTTTCATGCATATGTTGTTATTATAGTTGGACTGCTCTGGTTTCTTTAATGATATATGTTTTTTAACTTACGTACTTGTGTATGAACTGATTCACATGCAATTATATGAATCTTGTTGTTAATGTGTTGCATATGTTCTTAATGTTGTCACCGTCCGTGTCGACTGCTCTGTCGGACACTAGACAGACCTTTCACTTGAACCTTGCCATAACAACTGTCACACTCGTCTCGAACTGATCCATGAGTGTTGTACGTGTTATATTACCTTGTATGATGTGACTGTTGCATCCGAGTGGACTGCTCCGCCGGAAGCTCTGCATGTCCTTTGTGTTGTGTGTTCCTAGCCGAGTTGGGATTGATCCCTTTCAACCTAGAACTCACCTTCACCTCCTTCCCGCTTTGAATTGTTGGAACCTCTCATACACCTTCCTTGACTCACTACGTCAGTCACACCCTTGCTATTGACAAAGTTATTCTACTTGCCTCTATGCAACATCAAGTCCAAGGCATTACCTTACGACCCACTACTGGGACTCCTACACCAAATGCTCTGAGGTCTAATTGGGACTTCTTACTGGGGAGATCCCCTTGACATGTTACCGGGTCTAGCACCGTCAACACCTTCCAACCTCAGGGTTTGTATGTGGTTTTCCCAGTAGGTTAGGGCATGACCCTCTAATTTCAGTCGATAAAATGATTTCTTCATTCTTCTTTTATGTGGTGAACATTAAAATAAATTTGTAGTTGCTAAAACGAATGATTTAACTTGAAAGAATCAATATCACAACCATAAGGATATTTATGTTACAGTTGATGCCCGCGACGAGTTCTTCTGGCCTTAAGAATATATCATCTACTAGATGTTGAGGGATAGTAATTTATTTGTCAGACACGATTGGGGTTTTATGGATTTCCTCTTAAACTGATCTGGATCTCCTGCAACTTCCAACAAAATAGCCAAAGAAACTTGTTTTGATACATATATAACCCACAAACTGTCATGGATATTCCAATAGATAGTTCATCACAACATATGTACTAAAATATATTTGAAAATTTGAACTCTCCACTATGATGGTTTACATTTCCTTAGATTTATGGATTTGTTAATTATTGTGTTATTCTTATGCATGTAATAGATAAAACATGGGAAATAAAGAACAACAAATAAAACTCACGAACCACAATGAACGCAAGATATGATCTAGGAAACACTTATAGGAGAAGACCTAGTTGGAAGTTGAGGCTACTATGCTCTCTCTTTCTTTGAATGGAAATGGATGCAAGTATGAAGGAGTGATACATGTGGTTTTTGGGATGACATAGTTCATAAACCCTCTCTACATTCTTAGCCACTCTGCTCATATATGAAACAAAATGCACTTGAATAGAGTGGAACCCCTTTTCCTCCTAGTGGCTTTGTTATCACATTGCAATAGTCTACTAGTGCTTAAGTTTGATTCATTCAAAACTTAATTAAAATTATAATTTTGACTCTTGTATAGTATTATTCATCATGATCATTTGGATATCCCACTTTCCATGAATAATGGGGGTTGATGTCACATCCTCTCGAATCATGGTGGTCAAAACAAGAAGGTCAACTTTCGAGTGGCATAACTTCTACATATGAACTTCAATTAAGGCAATTCATACATCGTTGGAAAGGCATATGTGTATAGAATTGCATTAGGGGATGCGACACTTAAGAAGAAATGTTTTGCATTAAACTTAAATTCCATTTGACACCTCAAACTGATTCTAGAAGGTCTCAAACCCCAATTTTCTAAACCAGCTAGTTGGTAAAAATAGCCTTGTGAGTTAATACCTCCATTTTTTCTACTCTAAAAGTATCAAGATGGATGATAAATAATATAATGATCCCATATTGATGATTCGTTGAGGAAATTATTTCAAGAGTGTAGGTAGGGCACTCTAGCCATCTTCATGAACATATTTGGATTCAAGTTACTCATTATTTATTATTTTATTTCCATTTTCAGTTATCAATGATCTTTGATAGTTGATCGTTTGCTAAGGCAACACACTCATAACAATATGGTTGGTCATCTATAGAGAAAACTTATTAGCAGGATCCTCAATCCCATGATCCATTATCCATTTCAAAAGAGTTATGACCATCATTAGCTGCTTTTAGGGAATATCAATTTTGGATGACATTGTCCAATATTTTTTTCATTGCTCGTCGGAATTAAGCATCGAGTATGAGCAAGTTGGATGAGCATCTTGAGCTCAAACTAAACATAAATTGGAGTTGACAATAACTCGTCCCTCAATCCACAAGGTTGGGAAGGAGTTTACCAGAGTTGGTGGGGATGTTCCTCATTTTGAAGAATTTGAGCATGCATGGAATGATGGCAAAGATGTTGAGAAAGTGTGAATGGCCATCGGTGGGGGAGGAAATAAGGAAATGTGCAACATGAGTGGAAGTGATGGCAGAGGTTGTAGTGGGGATGTTGGGGGGTGAATGTGAAAGTGTTGACCACGGTGATCATGAAAAAATCTAAAAAGTACATCCAAATTAAGAAAAATAATGAGACAAATAGAATCTTTATTTTTATTATTGTATAGAAAAAATATTTTCATAATAAATCAGTTAAATAACTTTTATTGTAACATACTTTGTAAGATATATAATTTGACCCAAAGTCTTTTATGTTATACTTTATGTATCCTATTGTCCTTGAAAAAAACATTTAATGAAAATACATATGACTGAATAATTAAAAAAAAATACTTACTTTTACTATTCTTTATTTATCATATTATTCTTCATATATGATTCTTTGTTTTAATGATTTTTTATTTTTTAGTTTTTAATGGTTTTCTATTTTTATATAATTTTAATATAATTTGTAAATGTAAATGTAAATGTAAATGTAGAGTAACTGTTTTAAAAGTAAATGTTGATGTGCCTTTGATGTTATATTTCTAGGTGGTCATCATCTTGGAATAATAAATCTAATATTCTTAACCTAAAGATATTTTTCAATGACTTAGTCAAGCTTATAAATAGCTTATGTATAACATGAGAATACTATGGATAAATAGAAAAACTACTAGCCCATAAAAGCCCATAAAGAGTGTTGGAATTTGATTTTATAACTAAGTCTAATTTATTAAAACTATTTTAATGGTTAAATTTATTCATTTATTAATTTGAAGGGATGATGTAAAGACTTTGTAAGGTTATGTTATGTTATTTAAACATTTTGACTCAATTAAATTACATAAAATAAAAAATAATGATAATAATAAATTCTTGCCGGATTTTAGAGAAAATAGACTGGAAAATTCCACAGGAAAAACTTCCAAAAATTCTCACTAAAGACAACTCGAATAAATTTTTTTTTTATAATTATAATAATTAAACCAGTCTATATCCATTTTAACTCTGGATTTATAAAGCATGGAGAAAGATCAAATCTCTAGAAGTACAAACCTTAAACAAATTTATATTCAAAAAGAAATTTACACCCTAAAAAATTGATTCCTCTCAAACACCTTATAAATTTAAAATTAAAATAAAATAAATCTAAAATAATTTATTTTCACTTATATATTGAAATATTTAATATTTATTTAGAAATATTACCTTATAAAAATAAATTAATCTGAAAAACTATTCATTACAAAGACATCATAAAAGGGAAATTGTATCAACCTGTAGTTACACCATAAAAATGATATTTAATAAATAAAAACTCGCCATTTAAATACAAACTGTTGTTTGTTTTACCAAAATGCATGCCTAGAGATGAAATACAAAACCCATACCCTAACATTTTTAATTATATCGAGAAAGGTGAGACATTCACATATGCAATCTATGCTCCGCAGTTATGAATTGCATATGAAAAATAACACGGTCAATACAGCTTGAGTGGGCCTAATGGTTAAGAGCATGTGTTTCCTCCTAAGAGGTCACAGGTTCAAAACCAGAGGGGATAGAGTATGTATGCCTTCGTAGACTTAGCAGTCAAATCGCTGCGTGGAGGTGGGTCCCTTGTCCCACAAACAAAGGGGTCTCATACGGTGGGTCCCTTGTCCCACAAACAAAGGGGTCTCATACACCAATTTGGTGTCTGGCTTGGCTGTGACCTTAAAAATAAATATTATTATTATTATTATTACAAAGGTGAAGCCCCATATGTAAACGTTGGCGGAAAACTAAGCAGGTAGTTCAACATCAAACGGCCAAAAGGAAAAATCTAAATTCTTTTAATTAATGACTATAAACCATGTTGACCAAAACATGGAAAAAAAAACTTATAAATTCTTAATTAATGACTATAAATCATGTTGACGGAAATGTGGAAACTAAAAAAACCTTATACATTTTTTTAATTAATGGGTTGCTTATGGAGGTTACAATTTCGTTGGAGGATTAATTTTTGGATAAAATTTGGTTACAATTTTTTTCAAGAAATTCAATTATGACCATATTTAAATAATTTTTTAATGACAAAAATGAATTTAACATTCTTAAAAATTAGCAATTGCCTTAAAAAGTGCAAAGAGAGGTCAATAGATTTTTTAAATTGGAAAAATAATATTGAATTTGGAAAAATGATACAATATGTATGCCCTATACCATATATATTGGCAAATTTAAATCTCTATACGGCTATTGTCACAAAACTCGATTTTTAATTTTATTGATGTTTCACTACTACTACTAACTCACTATAATACTATTATATATACTCTATTATATATCTCACTATACCTATATATATATAATATTACCTCTATATATACAAACCAATAATTTACCTAACTTATAAAAAAATATTAAAAATAGAAAATACTTACGAAACACCATCATTTAAATTCCATTTTCCCCAATATTAAAAATACCGAGAGTTAAAACTCCCCATTTTAAACTTCATTAAACTCAATTCCTTATATTATCTATATTATTAATTAATATATATTTTTTTTACATTGATTAAAATTTATCTCTCTATTGTTTTAAATGTATATCTTGATTGTAGTTTCTCCTCATCAAACTCCTCCATCACAAAACTATAATATATCATTATTATTGATATAGTTAAACTCCTCCATCACAAAACTATAATATATCATCGTTATTGATATAGTTAAAATTATTGCTTACTTATTTTCAATTATATATATCATAATTACTAAATTAAAAAAAAAAAAACTTTTAAAAACTCTTATATTATAGCGATTGCAGTGGCTGTTTTTAGAAATGCTATTGATTATAAAAGTTCACACTTGTTTTTAGAAATGTTGTTCATTATAAAAATTCGTACACCTTGAAACTTAGTTGTTATCTATGTTTACACACCTTGAAACTCCATGTTGTCTAATTGAAATGAACTACATCCTATGTTGCTTTCCAATTCCATCCTAGATTTCTTTCCAATATTTTGGTACACTAATTATATTTCAAAAGTTATTCAATGCTTGTGCTCAAGATATTTAAAAGCTATTCAATGCTTCTACTTAGGATATTTATAGTTTTGTTGCAGCGATATTTTTCAAAAGCTATTCAATGCTTGTGCTCAAGACATTTAAAATCTATTCAATGCTTCTACTAAGGTATTTATAGTTTTGTTCCACACTATCTATCGAGTGATTTTACATGTCATGTCTTAGTATAAATTCCCTGTATATTTGCAATATAAATTATAATGTTACTTTGTTTATTTATTGTGGATCCCTGAAATATTATAAGCTTTTTCAGACAGGTTGGAAATGAGGTTTGAAGTGGTGTTTCAAAACTGCATAGATTATATATATAATACTATATATATTATATATATATATATATATAAATATATATATATAATAATAATAATCTTAAAAATCAGGATTTTCGCATTTTTATCTTAGTAATGCACATGCAATTAATATGAACAAATATATTAATGGATTACCACAATTCACATATTTCGGGGATAATTTATTAGGATGTTGTATGCATAACTATAAGACAAATCTTCCCAAATCTTGACAAGAATTCACATATTTTGATGATAATTCATTTAAAATGTTATATGAATAACTATAAGACAAATCTTCCACACCTTCACTGTATCTTTACACTTTTAAAAATAATTACTAATTTTTACTATTTTGAATTTGAATTATACCCTAACATACACGCCCATTAGAAATGAGATTTGAAGTGGTGGTTCTAAACTTGTATAGATTACAAGTATATATATCTTAAAAATCAGGATTTTCACATTTTTATCTGAGTAATCCATATGCAATTAATAGGAACAAATATATTAATGGATTACCACAATTCACATATTTTGGTGGTAATTTATTTAGGATGTTGTATGCATAACTATAAGACAAATCTTAACAAGAATTCACATATTTTGAAGATAATTCATTAAAATGTTATATGCACAACTATAAGACAAATCTTCCCAAATCTTAACAAGAATTCACATATTTTGAAGATAATTCATTTAAAATGTTATATGCATAACTATAAGACAAATCTTCCCAAATCTTCCACACCTTCAATGTATCTTTACACTTTTAAAAACAATTGCTAATTTTTACTATTTTGAATTTGAATTATATCCTAACATACACACTCATAAATCCAGTAACTCGAATCCACTTATTACAATTATTGATTGAAAAGTTATCTACAATCCACTTATTACCATTATTACAATTATTGCTTGAAAAGTTATCTACAGAATTTCCACTACGCAGTTTTAAGAATAGATTCAAAATTACCATAGAATAATAATAATAATAAAGTGCTAGATAAAATCTAGCTGAGTTGCTGGGTCAAGTCTCCCGTTTGAGATTTCCTGTCGTCCGTGCAAATTGTTGTTGAGTCCAACTCATGTGATATTGTTTTCACATTGTGGTTATGGTTCTGTAGAAGGGCATAATTGTATATGTTCGCCCATTATGTAATGGCTTCTATTACTCAGTCGTGTTTTCAATTCATTAACATGATGGCACATGTATGGTGCAGAGAATGGCTAAAGAGCTTTTTGGTGTCCTCCTCCTAGTAAACAATAAAGTAAAGCGCTTCCAGAAGGAATGGTAGTTCCAGAGTCGTTCAATGATCTAGTTACTGAAATGAGAGCTCATCATTATGATCCCATGACATTTGCCTTAAAGTTGAAGTCCATGGTATGTTCTTGTTAAATTCAGTCTTGGACATTTCCACTAGTATTTCATATGCTATTTTCGGTTGCTGTTTTTTGTTTCGACTCCCAAGTAGAATAATGAGATTGAGATAGATATAATAGATAGATCAATGCAGATTTTAACGGTCTGATAATGTCTCAGACTCTCAATTGTATCTGAGACCAATGCATTACAAGAAATACTTAAAACGTTTAATTGAAATCATTCCATAATTTACTGAAAGTTTATGTGTTGTCCTTCAGACTAGTTCATGGTTACTTGCAGTTTGTACAAGTTGTCATTTTTTCAACAACACAAGATAAATTTCATTCATCTCACAAGAATGTCATATGGCCTGTGGCCATCACTATGTGGAAATCAAAGCAGCCATAATTGTGGGGCAATCAGAGTTGATCTTTTCAAACCATTTTGATTTAATTTTTTTTTTCTATTTTACTTCCTCAACCTCTAATTTGCTTTAGCTTTTTCCTCACTGTACCATGGTAAGTTGTTGCAATGTTGATGTATTTACTTAACTTGGCATGGTTACAAAAGGTTGTATGCTTTACAACTGAAAATGAATTTAAATGTGACCATAGTGTTGGCAACTCCTGTGTTGTATATCCCATAAGAACAAAATTGTACAACCCAGCCACACATTAAGAAATAACAAAGTGAAAATAGTCTGCATGAACTAGAGTCTGTGGATCGAAGGCTGCATGTTGGGATTGTTGAAGTCTAAGTACTGGGAAGGTTGTTTTTGTTCAATTATTGTTTTCTCAGCTATCCATGTCCTAATTGTCCATAACGAATACCGTTTCTCCCCTTTGACATTCCACCAGTGTCATGATTTAGAGTTCATTCTTCAATGAGTGTTGCAGAACTGCAACATGTTTCACAGGACCTAAGGTAGGCGCTGTTATAGTAATCCTCTTCATTAGTCACCTGTTTCCCTGTTACAAGGCCCACAGATTGAGCCTCTGCCGCTGACAACCAATGTTTGTAGTCACAGAGTTTCTTTGTGAGTTCCTTGATCTGCGTGGTGAGAGAGATTCTTTTTGGAAAAATCAGCTAGTTTGGTACTTCTCAAAATTCCATTAGAGTTATATTCTAGATGGACTTCACAGCGTACCCTTTGGTTGAGGTCTTGGAGTTCTAACAGTGGCAGCATAACAGAATCAATGGTAATCAAGAATTTTCAGTGATGAAGTATGGCACTATGTCACTAACATCTGATGTGAGCACAAAAAATCAAAAGCTAACAAGGAAAATTACTAGGAGCACTGGGGGAGAATGATCTTGCTTAGATTGTGCCAGATATTACTTAATGCTAAGAGTATTACTACAAGATGATTTGTTCATCTGAATCTCTTGTGTTGAGATCAACCCCCTTATAAGTGCATTGGTTTATGAGTTAAAAGTTATATAGACTTGCATAAAACTTATTGTTTTAAGTTTGAGGTCAATGATTTATCTTTAGTAATAATTCTTGACAAGTTAATGCTAGTGGGGAAGGCCACCCCATTCATAATGTCAATGATACTTTTGGAGTCCTCTGCAATTTTGATGTCTCAAATCTCTAATTTGGATGTCAGTTTTAGGCTTTTGCATAAAATGTGTCCTGCAATATTATTTGTGGTTTGGTCACATGCTCATGCTTGAGCAAATTTTAGTCGGGTCTTTTCTCATGGGTCCCTTGAGCACCCTCCCCATGCTCTGCCTGGGTTTAATTTTTCTCTCCCATCAAGGAAGAATATATTACCATATACATGAGAGAGTGGGCTGAACTGGGGAAAGAATGTCAGGTGGGGAGTCTGAAAATTGAGTCCACTCTTCAAGACCCCAACCTTTCACCCATTGCAATTACTTGTCTGTATAATTGATTGCCTCTTTTTGATCTTTTGCAGCAGGCCCTAATTTTTTCACTAATGAACACCGTTGCTTTCATGGCTTCCCTTGCTTTAACGGAAGATGATCTTATTCCAAATTTTCCAAGTGACAAACTTTGGAATCAGATTCCATAATTTGGAAATGAAAGATTTTTCCTTGAGAGAGCTTGGATAGTGATTATTCCAGGTGAGGATAGAATCTTCCCAAAACCTCTGGTCTTGTGAGATCCTGTGTGCTGGTATTGGCCGAAAAGGATTATCAGATTTCTTTAGATTTTTTGCTATGTGAAAAGAGTAATGTTGTTTATGTATGCTTTAGAAGTATGGCAGACATAGAAGGCCTGGATAAACCTTGTGTAATTTCTCTGCTACCAGTGGTTTGTTGTTAGGAATGTAATGTACCTAAAAGCAAATGGCAAACCGATACTTCAATACTGATTTGACCTAAAAGTAAAAGCAGAAATATAATAGACATGAAGCTCAAAATATCAAAAGTAAGAGCTAAAAGCATAAAATAAGTATTGGGCACACTCTCACAATTCACAACCAAGTAGATTGCACCTCCAAATCCGATTCTAATGGAGGAAGAGATATTTGAGAGAAACTTTGTTGATTAAACATCTGAAATAAAATTTACAAAAACCACTATTTATACAAAAAAACAGAATGAAGCCCTAACTTAAATATGTTTCTGAACTGAAGCATTAAAGGCTCTGCTGGAGAACTTTTTTCAACTTAACTTGCTAGAAACTTTGAGTTGGCTGATCCTCCAAAGAAAATCATTTAGGTTAAAATCACATGAAAAAACATAAAATAAAAAATAAAATAGTCAAAGCCTCGGACCTTAAAACACTATCTTTTGCTTATAAAGTACCCCCTCCCCATCCTAAAGTACACAATCAATGTTTCTCATTGCAGTTCGCCATTTTTAGATGCGTGAGAGTGATTTGGAGCAAAATAGATAAAAGAAATATGAATTCTCTATGTTTATGGTCCAAGTGTCTATTTTTTTAATATTTAGGTTTCTCATAAATTGTTTCCCCATATTCAGATCCAAACTTGTCAAAAAATTTGGTGGATCTGCATTGAACTTAGGACCAAAATAAATCGATAGGATTGAGATGATTTTGCCATTTGTTGCCGCCATTTAGGTTTTTGAGCCATGGTTCAAAAGGCTGGAGCCGTGTATCTTGATGTGTTCTGAAGTAATGGGCGAGCAAGATTGAGGCGAGCTCCCAGGAATTGGCCTGGACGAGAAAGCTCCTTCCTTCTGCTATGTTCTTGGTAACGCTGTAACCATCCTGCGGGCAGTGGCCGCGCTCTCACGTGGCCCAGAAATGCTGACCTGGCGCACAGGGCTTCCCCGGCTTTGAAATCCTTGTCTTTCTTTGTGCCTCCCTTGCGGTTGAATTGAATGATGGCTAGGGAGTATAGGGATGCGGCTTGTGATGAAATGGTGGCCTTGGCCATCAATGACTCTCTGCCGCCTCGGTTTTCAAGACAGTAGAATCGAATCTACACATGAAGGGGGATTAAATTAAGTCGGCTCTCTAGAATCGTAAACGTTTAAATAAAGCAATCTCATGGGCTACCACGCGGACTTTTATTAAAGAATCGGTGTGCTTACCATGTCTAAAGAATCGGTGTGCTTACCTTGTCTAGAGTGTAGCAGGCTTCGATGTTTCTTGATTAGGCGCATCATTTCATAAAATTGTGCACACCGCTTGACCAGCTGGAAGCTTTGACGGCCTAGAGTATTGAATCTCTTACATCTGGGTAAATAAAACCAAATCTGTAAATGCGTAGAGTATCAAATTTAGTTTACTTTGGAGAATCAAAATGAAATCGACAAATCTAAAAAAATTATCAACGATATCCATTGTTCTTTAAAGATTGAAAACACTATATTGAAATATGTATTTGAAATTTTCTTTCAAAATCTGCGGAAAATAATGAGGATAAACTACAGTTCATCGGATTTAATATTGCTCTGGCGCTGAAAATATTTCTTAAATAATAATGATCCAGGTATAGCGGGCGAACCCTTGAGAATGCTCCCTGATGGAAGACTCTCAGAAAAAGAAGAATAAAGCTACGAAATATCAGAGCCCACTGATAAGACGTTTTTTTCTCAGATCAAATTCGTTCAACCTATCAAAGGAGGATGCTTCTTCCAAAAGAAAAGGAGGAAAAAGAGGATTATCTTCTTAATCTACAGAGAAAGTTATTTACACCAGGAAAAGCAATAGAGTTCAAGCAATCCACCGGCAAGAAATTTGCTTCCAAAGGAGGACATAGTTATTTACGGTAGAAAACCTGAGAGTTTAATCAATCTACCAACCAAAAAAAAAAAAATTCCATTCTAAAGCAAATGAGGGTTATTTACAGTGGCTTTAACAACGGGTCTGTTTCCTTTACCAGATTGTGTTTCCTTTACCAGATTGTGCAAACTTTATGCTGTTTGCATTTGAGTGGCAAATACAAGCATTGATTTATTTCCTCGCCCACCGATCTTGGTCTGGCTTGAATTTGACTAAAAATCTCCCAGGATTTGTATTTAGTTTCCTTAATCGAAATTGCCGGAGATTAAAGCTCTGCAAAAGAAACAGATTACCCGCTATTCTCGGCACCAAGATATCATTTTAAAGCGATCATGTTATTTTCTTGACCAAGAAGCACTCAAAGCAAAAACTAACCCTATAATGAATTCAAACTGATTCTTCTGGAAGTTCCGCCGTGCACACAAATGTATAAATGTCAAAAAGAAATCTGTGTACAGATGTCACAAAGATATGAGATATTTAACTTGAACAAATGTCAATCAGACCACATAAACACACCGCAGATGTCAATTAAATCAGATGCGCCAGATTTCTATCTGAGAATTAAAAGTCGACGAAAAACTCTTTCAGAAGAAAACCTATCAGCCTAATTAGTTCGAATCAGTGAAAAAAGTATTAAAATTCGTGAGTTCGATTCGTATATCCGATCTGTTTCATGGTAGCGTCACGTGGATAACCCAAACTCATGGTTAGAATAGCGTCGCGCGGGTAACCGAAATTCATGGTTTATAATTTATGACACAGGCCTAAAATGGTAAATGCAGTGAACCCTGAACACAAAACAGATGTAAATGGCGCGGGATCGTACGTGAAATGGAAACAAATTGTGACTTGAATTTTCATAGTTGGTTTAAAAAGCAGAGTGAACTAAGAAAGAAGTTGCTTTTATATATATTTATCTTGAGAGGTTTTAAAAGCGGAGTAAACCAGGAAAGAAAATATTGAAGTTGCCTTTTATATATGTTTAAAAGCAGAGTAAACCAGGAAAGAAAATATTGAAGTTTGCCTTTATATAGGTTGAAATCTTTGAAATATATATATTTTTTATTTTATTTATGTGAAGAGGAAATATTTGAATATTTAATTTTTAATAATTAATTATAAAAAAAAAAATTGAAAATAAAGTGGATAGAGTTTTGATTTAATATTATATATATATTTAAATAAATTTGTTGTAGTTTGAAGTTTTCAGTTTTAAATACATAACAATGCAAAGGATGTTAGATAAGATTATAGAGATATAGTATAAGCAATATAGAGATTATACGTTTAAAGTTTTTGAAAAGAAAATAGATTTTAAAATAACATAAAAGTGTAATTAGTGCCGTTTGTAAATTGTATTCAAAATTGTTTATATTCATTTAAGAAAAAATAAATAACCAAGTATTAGAGTTAACTGAAATATATAATAGTACATATACATGAATGTTCAAGATGTATACACTTATATATTAAATGTATTTAGTTAGTATATTACGTATATATTTTTGTAAATCAAATCGTGGAAAAAATAAAGTGAAAATCAAGACGTGGACTAGTGTGAGGTGGGGACTTGTGGTGTAGGTTAGGGAGGAGAAGCCCACCCCCTAATGACACATGGCCAGTCCGGTGGTAGTGCTCTGCGTCAAGTCTGTCGCGGACTGACTTCAACTTATCGAGACTCCCAGACTTGCGCCATCAAGATGCACGTGACCTTGGCCCAAAATTTTTATATATTTTCAGCGTTCAAATGGGGGAATCGGACTACTCCATTCCTGCGGGTTTTGTTTTATCTATTATGAATAATTTTAATTTGAACATTTACCTGTAAGACCTAGATTCATGGCAGCGTGACCCTGAAAAAGACAACCATTTTAGTTGATTGCAATCATTTCTTTGTTTATCTCTTTGTGCTGAATTTTTTACATACTAAACCATTCGAATTTTAATGGATTTATTTTGTGTTACTTCTTATTGAATATCAATTCTTGGAACTAGGTGTGATTTGTAAAAAAAACAAACCATCTTTACATATTTGATAGCTAGGTTCATTTTATGCTATGTTTAATAGTTTGTTTCATTGTGTGGTAATCAATTTAGAGGTTTTTATTATTATTGAGTACGATTAAGCATAATTGCATATAGGAGAGTATTTTGTTGTGGTTTTTCGTGATTTTAGTATACAATTCGAAGTTTAATGGATTTATTTTATGTTACTTCTTAATGAATATCAATTCTTGGAATTGGTTGTGATTTGTAAAAAAAACAAACTTTCTTTACATATTTGATAGCTAGGTTTATTTTATGCTATGTTTAATAGTTTGTTTCATTGTGTGATAATCGATTTAGAGGTTTTTATTATTATTGAGTATGATTAAGCATAATGGCATATAGGAGAGTATTTTTGTATTGGTTTTCGTGATTTTAGTATAGTAATTAGCTCTGACATGTAGTCATAGTTAACCTTTTCATGTTGTAAAAACTAAAAATGTTATAACCATAATGATATTGGAGGGAACTAAGTAAGTTGATAGAGCTTTGATATCATGACAAAAGTTGAAGAAAACAAAATGTGAAGTAGAGGAATTTCTGTTCTTACTCTTTTCAGTATTATAAATCACTTGAATAAGATTATATTGGAAACATCAGTCATAAATGACTAGAGTCAAATTTGACTAAACTCAATTTAATTGAAAGTGAACTGGACACTTGGAGGGATGGTTTTGACACCTAACAAGTGTTGGGATTAGATTCTCCGACACTCCCCCTTAATTACAACTGCATAAGAATTCAATTAAGATACCTGCTGGTCTATGTCTTAACTAGGTTTACAATTTAAAAAAAATGACTTCAACTTCTCTTCTTCTCTTTTTCTAGATCCTATAGCCTCTAAATTGTTTCAACTTTTTATTTTGTTGTATCCTTCAAACCTCAATTTCTTCATTTGCTAGTGCAGGTCTTCCATTCTTCTAGGCTTTCTAAGAATATCCTGGACTTTTTCAAAAACCAAGTTGTATGTGGCCTGCTGCCACATATTATCTTTTGTATTGCACTTTTCATCATCAATCTGCTGCAACATAAGATTATAATAAAATAATATTTCTTCAAGACTCCAATACCTGAAAATTTCATTGATCTGCTCGTTATTGATGTTGTCTTGAACATTCATTTCTGCGTCTTCTATGAAGACCTCATCTAGACATGGTGTTGCAAGCCATGTTTCAAGAAAATTTCACTGTTCTTCAAAATCATTCTGTGTATCTACATTTTGAAATCAATTGTAAGTGTAAAAACATCTGTAGAACCACATTGGTTCTATTTTTTCTGCTCTGCAATGAGAGTTGTTTCCTGTCGCACTTCTTTCTCAACTGTTACTTCTGCATCTGTCTATATTTTCTCTTTTTGGGCTTCCTTCTTTGCTTTTGCTTCTATCTCTGTGTCTGTCTTTTTGACTTTTGTACTAACATGTGCTGCTGCAAACAGGTTGTCTTCAACTGTCTCACCAAACAACATCATGTCAATATGATGTTTTTGTTGCATCACCTGCAACCATTCATCATTACCCAACAATTCTAAATGAAAAGTTACATCAGAAATATTAATTGATGTATTCTCCATAGCATTGACTACTACAATGGCAGTTTCATTATCCTCAGCAAGATCTGTTGCTGGATTCACCAAACTTTCATCAGCAAGCTCTGTTGCTGGAATAACCAAATTTGCCTCCACTTGTGGCTGTGCACAGTGGGGTTCTTGAGCATCTATGTGCTCCTTCTCTCTTTCTTTTGCGACTTCTTCACAAACATCATCCACGTGTGACTAAGCACAGTGGGTTTCAACAATCCATTCATCTAGATGTAGATTTGCTGCTATAGATCCACCTTCATCTTCAGCTTCAATACTCCCCCCTTGGACCAAAACACCTTTAAAGGGTATCCTAGGCCTCCTTGGTTGTCTTGGCTTCTGAAATCAGGGGAAGACTGTTGTCATCCACAGATTCTTTTTATGCATTTCAATGCAAAGGCATCCTTTTGCCTCTTCACTTCCAGATCTAAAAATATTTCAAACATCTCCTGTTGTGATTTTGACTTTCTCAACTTTGTAACTTTTCCCATTTCTTAAAAAATTTTAACCCAAAAAAATGTAACTCCCTTTTTGTAATTACATTTTTTACGAAAAAAATTTAAATCCCTTTTTAATTCTATCGTTTCAAAAAACTTCAATTACCCAATATATTGCCCTTTTAAACATTTTTTACACAATATAATGCCCTTTTAACATTACATGCACCTCCTTTATATAAAAATATAATCCCTTTTCCAAATCACGTGGATCCTATTTTAAAAGATTGCCTTGACAGTTTCTAAATAATATGAATCTTATCTCACATTCGAACTCAAAAAACCATTAAAAAATTGAAATAAGCCCATTTATAAAAATACGATCATACTCCTTTGACCTTTTCTTTTGTGCTCCCGATGGAACGCTCCTTCCGTATGAAGACTCGGCTACAAAATTAGAAGTCTATGTTGACCATTGAGTCCATAGCCTCTGCAGCCGTTCTTCTTTTTTAAGAATTACAATAACGCACTGTCAGCCGTTCGGAGGGTGCCGCTTTTCCTTTTCACGATGATGAAGCTTCGGCTCTAGGCTCGTCGCTTGTTGTTTGGAATGCCGTCCACGTTCTTCTGGACAGAGGTCGGTCTTTCTTTCGAGCCGACGGAAGGAACTTGTCACGTCCCCGGGTCTACGGTAGTCTTCCAACCGTGTCCGGCGAGGTGCGGCACCACCGTACACTTTCTTTTTTCAATACTCATGCACATGGACTACGCCTTTCACATAAACATATTTAGTTTATTTTTATCAACCAAGTAAAAGCATTAATCTTTACACTTAATGAAGCCCATACACATTCATTAACCAATATGCAATTAAACCGAGAACAATAACAATTGCACACAAGTGTAAAGGGAGGGGCAACTCCCGAACAAGTTCGCCCGATAACAATATATTATGATAATCTTCAATAATACATCATACAAGTGCGCCTGGCGTAAACCCAAGGCCAACACTTAGAATTATTTACAGCAAGGCAAGACAGCCTTTACAACCATGTACTAACCTCCCTTGGTAGGAGCGTGCTCACTCGAGCGACCAGAACTCCTCCAACTCGGTTCTGCACAAAACTGCCTTAACTCGTCCTTCATTTTACGCATGTCAAGCTCCGGTAAAACCTGCGCACTTATCTCTTATGCGCATGAGATGTGCGCACTCCAACTGCGCCCTTTTACTTCGACCTTCGTCCTAAAAGAGAGAGCGAAGTGCTTGATGAGTGATCGAATGAAGCTTTGCGTCTCCATATATATACGCATGCTAGCTCCAAGTGTGAGGGATGTCCACTTTAAAGCCGACCCCATAAAACACGTTTTAGGAGCCCTTGCTTTATTATTTAGCGGGTCGGCCTTTGCTCAAGTGTAAAGCCTCCCTACACTTCATTATAAAGCTCCCATACTCCATCGCATTTCCCTTAAGTTTCAATGCGCCCTTGGAACGTCGCATTCCAGCTCGTCCCTTTGTCGCATTGTTTCCCGGTCGCTGTCGTTCGTCGCATGCTGCCGTCCGTCGTGTGAAGGGGCGCCCGCCCGTCGTGCCCGGGTCGCCCTTCCTCCGCACTTGTGCCCTTGCTGCCGTTTGAACCGCGCCCGCCTATGTTGGCCCACGCCCACCTTCTGTCGAACTATACCCGCGCTCCACACAACCGTGTCGTCCGTCGTGTGTCGTTCGGGTCGTCCGCCCATCGGGCGCGGGTCGCCTGCCCATCGTGCGCGGGTCACCCATGGGTCGTTTGTTTATCCGCCGCACCAACTCGTTTTCCTGCCGCGTCGTGCCCACACGCCAACTCACCGGTTCATAGTGCACGGGTCGCCCGCTCGTCGTGCACGGGTCGCCCATGGGTCGCCCGCCCGTCGTGCACGAGTCGCCCGCCGGGGCGCCCGTCCACACTTGCTACTATTATAATCGTTCGCCCGCGCTCATCAACTCTCGTGTGACCGCGCCTGGTGTTGGTTCGTCGGGTGAACATGTATGCCCATCGTGCACGGGGCACCCGCCCGTCATGCAAGGGCGCCCGCCCACCGTCGTGCACGCCTACCCGGTTCGTGCCCACTGCTCAATCGCCGTTTGAAGGAGCGTTTGCCCGTCGTGCACCTGCTCGAGTTGCTAGGGCGTTACATTCTCCTCCACCCGAAAACGTTGTCGTCCCGACAACACACCATCCCGGTAGCTCTCTACCAAGACCGTCATCAACCATGATGTAGACCCCTCCATATAAGGCAAACATCCCTGCAACATATATAAGGCTCTATCTCAATCAGGTCATCAACTCCATGTGAAAACTGCCCATGCATATCAACAAGTGCCACACACCCTGATCATGTGTCAACACTCATCTTCACGATCCCATGCTCAGGTCCATGGAAACCCCATCTTTCTGCCGCATGTCAGGATCATCATACCTGCTCAAACATGTTGAGGGCTCACTGCCTTGAGCAGCCAACAATGAGCCCCGTCTTCTATGTCAGCTAAGAAGATGTGAAGGGAGATGAGCCGGGAGGCTCTCCCTTACTAATCAGCTCGATCCATCTATCAGGATCTTCAACCTCCATCCATTGTAGATATGCTTCCCGATCTTCCCTCTGGATGTTCGGCCTCACATATACCTCATCCTCATCATCATCATCGTCCTCTACTAGCTCCAGCCTTCTTGATAAGTCCAAGATGCTGTCTGAAAGTGATCGGATGACTAATGACTGCTCCGCAAGCTTTGCCTCAACAGTAGACAACCGCTTGTTCGCCTTTTTCTTATCTTCCACCTGCATTCCTCCTAAATTATGATCAGGTTTTGTTACACCAATGGTTGGAACACCAATGGGCACATCTTCCTTTCCATCATAAATGAAGAGTTTCCTCAGATGTGGTACAACCACAACCATAGCCTCAAACTATTTCATGAACTCCATCCCCAATACAGCTTCATAGTCATCAATCCGCACTATGGTGAAGTCCACTTTTCCGGTCCATTCGCCAAGTGTAGTGTCCACCTTTTCAGCTATACCAAGAATTGCCATAGGAGGAGAATTTACTGTCTTCATGTGTGCCTTCACCGGTACAAATTTCAGCCCAAGTCTCCTTGCGGTATCTTCACTCATGAAGTTGTGTGAAGCCCCACTATCGACCATAGTGAGTACATCGGCATCACCAATCTTCATCTGGACATACTCCAACTTGTTTCTTTCCGGATCCCTTCTAGAGGTCACTTCTGTAGTAGTAGAGGCTCCAAGTATCTGCATCATCCCTACAGAAGCATTGTCATCCTCATCAGATTGTGCAGCAGCGGCCACCTTTGGTTTAGAGGGACAATTCTTAACCACATGTGGTCCTGCACATATCCAACATTTCACAGGCTTCTTCTCTTTCGGATTATCATCCGACTTCGAAGCATCATCCTTCTTCTTTTCTTTCGGTTTGTCGGACTTCTTTTTCTCATTAGAAGTCTCATCATAGTGATCCACTAATCTGTCGATCGCAGCAAAAGCCTCTTCAAGCATTCTAATCTTCTGTCTCTTCACCTCATTGTAGGCCCAAGGCTTCAACCCAATAATAAAATTGAAGACTTTGTCCCTCTCTGCCATGTTGGGAAGTTCCAGAGCTGCACTTGAAAACTCTCGCTGATATGCTTGTAGGCTTCCGGTTTGTTTGATGAACTTAATTTTCGTCCTTCCTTCCCATGTTTCATCCCGTGGACTGAAATGGGACTGCAAAGCTTTTTTCATGTCCTCCCACGAAGTGATGTTATCAACATTACCATTGATAATCTGATCCACCCTCCTTCGCCACCACATCTTGGCATCATTTGTCAGGAATTGAGCGGCCACCTTGACTTGTGCCTCCCCATCAGGTAGACTCAATTGTTCCAAGTACTGCTCCATGTCCCATAGGAAGTTGCCAAGAGTCTTTGCGCTTCTTGTGCCATCATAAGATTCCGTCTCCTTGACCTTTACATGAGGCACTCCTCCACCTGAGTTATGTCTCATGGCCCTCTTTAATACCGCAATCTCATCCCTGGCTTCATCAAGAACTTTGCTTGTTTTGTCAAGAGTTCCCTTCAAGTTCACGATATCTGCAAGACCCTGATCCCTTGATTCTTCAACTTCTTTGACCCTTCCTTCAAGTTGTGTACACATAAAATCAGTGTACTCATACTGTGTCTTGAGCTCATCATGCTGTGGACGGAGTTCTTCAAGGTCTTCCTTGACCTTTGAGATGGTTTCTCACTCCTTAGTAAGCGAGTCCACATCTTGGTTCCAAGAATTCTCTAAAGTCTCCATTCTTTCAATTACCCTTTCCATGAACCCAAGAGTAGTATCTTTCACTGCGTCCTTCATCGTATGACTAGACCCAGCTTGAGAGTTAGCGACCATCTTCTTACTTTTCTGCGACCTAGTGTCAACCATTCACTGTCTTCCCCAAGTCACCTGCAAGAACCTTGTCAACCGTCACGAGCAACCCTGCTCACCAGCTCTATACCGAGCTCTGATACCACCTGTCACGCCCCCGGGTCTACGGTAGTCTTCCAATCGTGTCCGGCGAGGTGCGGCACTACCGTACACTTTCTTTTTTTCAATACTCATGCACATGGACTACGTTTTTCACATAAACATACTTAGTTTATTTTTATCAACCAAGTAAAAGCATTAATCTTTACACTTAATGAAGCCCATACACATTCATTAACCAATATGCAATTAAACCGAGAACAATAACAATTGCACACAAGTGTAAAGGGAGGGGCAACTCCCGAACAAGTTCGCCCGATAACAATATATTATGATAATCTTCAATAATACATCATACAAGTGCGCCTGGCGTAAACCCAAGGCCAACACTTAGAATTATTTACAACAAGGCAAGACAGCCTTTACAACCATGTACCAACCTCCCTTGGTAGGAGTGTGCTCACCCGAGCCACCATAACTCCTCCAACTCGGTTCTGCATAAAACTGCCTTAACTCGTCCTTCGTTTTACCCACGTCAAGCTCTGGTAAAACCTGCGCACTTATCTCTTATGTGCATGAGATGTGCGCACTCCAACTGCGCCCTTTTACTTCGACCTTCGTCCTAAAAGAGAGAGCGAAGTGCTTGATGAGTGATCGAATGAAGCTTTGCGTCTCCATATATATACGCATGCTAGCTCCAAGTGTGAGGGGTGTCCGCTTTAAAGCCGACCCCATAAAACACGTATTAGGAGCCCTTGCTTTATTATTTAGCGGGTCGGCCTTTGCCCAAGTGCAAAGCCTCCCTACGCTTCATTATAAAGCTCCCATACTCCATCGCATTTCCCTTAAGTTTCAATGCGCCCTTCGAACGTCGCATTCCAGCGCGTCCCTTTGTCGCATTGCTTCCAGGTCGCTGTCGTTCGTCGCATGCTGCCGTCCGTCGTGTGAAGGGGCGCCCGCCCGTCGTGCCCGGGTCGCCCTTCCTCCGCACTTGCGCCCTTGCTGTCGTTTGAACCGCGCCCGCCTATGTTGGCCCGCGCCCACCTGCTGTCGAACTATACCTGCGCTCCACACAACCGTGCCGTCCGTCGTGTGTCGTTCGGGTCGTCTGCCCATCGGGCGCGGGTCGCCCGCCCATCGTGCACGGGTGGCCCATGGTTGTTCTTTTTATTCCGCCGCCCAATCGTTGCCTGCCGCGTGTCCTGCACGCAACTTGCCGTTCTCGTGCATGGTGCCCGCTCGTCGTGCACGGGTCGCCGGCCGTCGCCGAGCGGCCGTCGGGGCGCCCGTCCACACTTGCTACTATTATAACCGTTTTCCCATGCTCATCAACTCTCGTGTGACTGTGCCCGGTGTTGGTTCGTCGGGTGAACATGTCTGCCCATCGTGCACGGGGCGCCCGCCCGTCGTGCAAGGGCGCCCGCCCACCGTCGTGCACGCCTACCCGGTTCGTGCCCACCACTCAATCGCCGTGTGAAGGAGCGTTTTCCCGTCGTGCACCTGCCCGAGTTGCTAGGGCATTACAGAACTGGACATGGCTGCTGCGGTCTTTTACGAACTTCTTCAAACTTCTTGACTTTTCAATGAAATGGTTGCCCCAATCCGCTGCGGTCTCTTACGAAGGAACTGTACGATTTTTGTTTCCCTTAACGCTCTGTGGGATGAGCAAAGGCCGTGTGTGAGAGAAAACGCTGTAAGTTTTTATTTTCAAACTAACGCGTTTTCTCGCTGTGCTATACTACCAATTTCTGCGCTGCATTAATACATTCTCTTCAATGATGTAGGGGCGTTTTCTTGCTGTGATGTTGAGCGTTAGTAACGCTAAGGCATTCTACCAATTTCTGCGCTGCATTAATATGTTCTCTTCGATGATGTAGGGTATACGCCAAAAATTTCTGAAAAAAAAATCGGACTTCAAATTGAATTTTCTTCTATAGATTTCCATTTCGCCTTGCCGTAGATGGCTTCTTGGTTGTCTTGCTATTTCTTCTCTAGCTTCTTCAATTTTCTGTTGCTCTCTCAAAGAGGCTTACGTTTTTTGTTCACTCACGACTTTTTGTTGTTATTGAAGAGTCTTACACAAGTTCAGCTCTGAAAATGTGGAGCAGAGGAATTTCTTTCCTTACTTTTCTCAGTATTACAAATCACTTAAATAAAATTACATTAAAAATATTCAAACTCGACTAAACTGGACTTAACTGAAACTGAACTGGACACTTAGAGAAGAAATTTTAACACCTAACAAGTGACCTAACAAGTAATTGAGATTAAATTCTCTAATCTAAATGAATCAAGAAAAATGATTTTAAACATAAAAATATTAAAAATACCTTAATGTTAGAACAAATGGTTCATCATGTGTGTAGCAGTTCCTGGAATGGATGACCTGGAAAGTAGCAGTTTTATTTATTTGAGGTTTGTGCAATCAACAACTCATTTTTCTAGAGTATTGACAACCGACAATTAAGAATTCTTTAACGATGTCGAAATGGTTTTTAACTTCTGAGGTAGAGGACTTCTTAGCTTTTTGCTTCGTGAACCGCCCTAAATTTTACAGAAGTATCAATCCATGACCGGAGAAACATGGTGAAATGAAAATTAAGTATCGGAAAAATTCCCTAGGCTTGAACAATGATAAACGCTTTCTAAATTAAATGATAATCACATAGTTAAAACACCAGTGTAATTGTATGGGGAGGTATATTGCTTTTAACCATTTAAAACATGAAGTTAAGGTGGAGATATGGTAATCATCATACAACGAATCAAATTTAATGACAACAGTTGAATTAATTAAAGAAAATGATTTTGATGAAGGGTTTACGGTCCTCATACTATGTTTAACCATACTCATTGAGTCAAAAGGCTCTTTTGTGAAATGATGGTTTCCCATATTGGGTTTTCTCACACTAACTCTGAGTCAAAACATTTATGTGCTTCCTTGTTATTTTAAGTGGCGTAACAAAATCTTCTTACCGAAATAAATACCATTTACTTACTAAATATCAAAGAATATGTCTAGCTCTTAATTAAATTATCAATTATTTTATAATTGAAAATTTAAAGTTTAAGGCCATGCTAACTAAAGTATCGAGTACTTCATCATAATACATATATATTAATCATAAATTCTTCAATTTTTACAAACTGCATCACAACGAATGAGAAAACCCCAAATAATTTTTGGGTATTTGCTGTAAAGGGAGCGCAGGCCTCAAAAGAAATCTACACTACCGCAAAATAACCATTCACCTCATAGACTTAAAGAGGATACATATCATTTTTTTGGATATATTACCATGGCTTAGGATTATGGTTGATTATATATATAAATATTTTGGGTTTTCGTTGATATATTACAATAGCTTAGGATTATGGTGATTTATATTATATTTTTATTTTTTATTTATTTTCGTTGTGTTGTAATAGGTTTATATTAATCGATCCATGTTAGATTCTGAAGTTCGATTATAAATTTTAGAGTTTAGTTGTTTATATTCGGGTATATGAATTACTCATTTTTATTTAATTTGAGGCCTTAAGAGCCAATTTTTATATTGTACATGGTAAATTCAAAATTGATTAAATGTAAATGTATTATATCAAACTTTTAATTGTATTTTCATTATAAATCCAGTCATAAAATTGAAGTTATTAATTTTTTTAGAAAAAGAAAACACTAACTTTTAAATATAAAACATAGTACAGGTTACATAGTTTGTTTTTCGTTCAATTTATATTGCCCCAAGAAAATACATGTATATCTTTTCATATCGAAATTCTGCAAATATAGGTCAAAGAAAAATATCTCTATCTATCAAAATGCTAATCCTTTAATAAATACAGGTCTACCAAAGCTAGTGTAGAGAAACATAAAATGTGGAATAGAGGAACAAAAATAGAGATGGTTGTCTTCAAAATCTGAAGAAAAAACAGAAGAAAGAACTGATTTGTGAATATATTGTTTGAATCAATCCTGAAGTCATGATTGTAGGCAACATAGTGTATGACCCGTGGAGCTGAATCAAATCCTCTTTTCGAGAGTATATCCGCTCATTGTAGATGTGACTGTAGGAGATATGTTGAAAGGTATGTTCGCTTCATCCAGCTTGCTAGCAAGGCAGGGTGGAATCAGGAGAGCCCTCTACTCAATCGTTGGAGCTTTTTGAATCTCCATAAAGTTATAGATCGTTAATGTTGAGCCATTTTGCAGTGAAGAGAACACTCCATAATGCTATGATTTTTGCCTGGTTGTTGGTAGTCCTACCTCCCTCTCACAAAAAATATAGTTAGGTGACTATGTGAGTGTTACAACCACATTGTCTATTAGAGAAAGCACCATCTAAAAAACCAACTTGGAACTTTTGCTACACATTCAGGCTTTTATCTTCCTCAATTTCTGATCAATTTTCTTGGTAACAATTTCTGAGAAATAGGCCACAATCCCAACGTTGTAATTCTTACATCACCCTTATATATTCCGATATATTTTGATTCCTACATCACCAAATGCCCAAGAAGATGTAAAAGGATAATGTACAGAAATCCGTATGTGTCTCAAACCAATGTTTAAGACATGTCTCTAGTAAAACCTCATTCGAAACTGCCTCAATCTCTAAGGTGTAAAGGACCGTGTTCTAGACTTCAGAAGCAATTGGGCACCTCAATAAAGAGTGAAGAACATCCTTCGAATTCAGCATACAGTGGGCACAAATGCTAAAGACTCTTCGAGAAAAATTCTCCCAAATAAAGATTTTATTGTGCAAAGACAGCTATCCAAAACACATGAGTTTCTTTGGAAATATACAAGTAATGAAATTCTTATCGAGGGACTATCTTTAAGAACGTGGTTGGTGTAAGCCTACACAAAGACCAATGGATAAAAAAATGATTTACATCAAGCTTTTCTTCATGTCTTAACTTGTTCGTATGGCCAGTTTTTGTTTGTGTAATCAATCTTTTGTTGGAAATAGTAATCACTGAGGCATCAAGATCCGCAAGATCTAAGTTGAATGATGTATGAAGACATAAGTTGAATTAAGTGAAGTGTAGATTTAGAGTGTAAATTAATTAAATTAAATGTGAATAAGATTAAGTTAAGTATATATCAAGTAAAGTGGAATCAAATTTGAAATATTATTTGAAGAGCTGTAATTCTTGTTATTTTGTGTGTGAAATATTGTATTTCCTCCCCTCTACTTTTACCTCTACCTCTACATCTAATTACTATCAGAGGTGAAGTAAAGCTAAAAAAAAATATAAAAGACAAAGAGATCCGGAGAGTCTGCAGCCGTACTGTGTAACCGCACTATGTACTAAGTCACGACCAAGAAGTGGGAAGTATTTTCCGCCGTCGCGGAGCCATAGTCTCGAGTGCTTTAGCCTATTACCAAAGTCTTCACCGTCAACAAGCAAACCGCTTAACATGCCAGAGCCTCACAATGTCAAAGATTCATAATGAAATCCGCATATTGTTTTCAAAAGTGAAGTCAAAGGTTTAAAAGAGTCACGTTGGGTTGATTTTCAAAGTTATATTAAACTTTCTTTTTCCATACATGACAACCCTTTGTTTTTAGTGGAAAGGAGTTTTGATTATTAAAGGGGTGTGTAAAAGGTCTTTTTTTTAATATAATAAAATGGTTCTTAAAAATACTTTTTTAATAAACAATTATGAACGGTTTTCCGTCGACTAGTGGTGTTTTGAAAGGATTTCTGTTATGCGGACAGAATTGAAAAAAGTGCATGGTATAAAGAGGTGTTATTTGAGTTAGGTTTTTGTTTGTTCGTTTGGGAATTTTGGTTGGGGAATTTTGTAAAGTTTGGTTTATATATAAATTTTTCTATCTTTTGAAGTATGAAAATGTTTTTGGGTGAAGATTGTGTCTTAAAAATTATATTTTTTCCAGACTGATAGAAAATAACTTCATAGAATTAGTAAAGCATTTACAAGACAAGTACGACTGAAGAATATTAAAAAAAGGAATAGAAAAGAAGAGGAAAATATAGTTGCCATGTTTATAGAGGTTCAAGGTGCAGCAGAGGCACTTAGAAGTCTCGCAAAAGAGAAAGAAGAAATCAAGGTTGATTGGTGTACCTTTGATCTTCTACCACCTCCTATGTTTACCATAAATATTTCGATCATTGGGTTATCAAAATGCTAACTTTTCTTCGAGCTAAAGAGCAAATTGAGTACGAGTCTAGTAACCCATATGATGAAGTATGTGACGCTTTAGCATTGAATTTTATAAAACAGGAATTGGATAAGAAGTTTTTAAGCTACAACTTCTAAGGAAACATGGAAGATATTGGAATAAGAATTTGCTGCAAGGGGGAGTGACATGAATTTACAATATGTGTCGTGATTTGTTGAGTCGGCTGCATATATGAGAATAAATGAGCAAGACTCTGATAGGAAAATAGAGCTTGAAGAACCCCACTCAAAAGTGGATGATGTTTTTAGAGACCATAAAATTGAGACCAATTATGAAGACATGCAAATTGATGCAACAAAGATTGTAAAAAGAGAATTTAAAGCCTTTGTATGTGAAGCAGAGCAAGAGCATATAAATGCTCAAGAACTCCATTGTAACTTGGATGATGCAGATGATGGTGAATCCCACTATGATGAAACACATTGCATAATGACTGTAAAGTGAATTATGAATTGGTGAATCCAGTTGCAGATAATGGGTTTGGAATTGTTAATGAGCACATGCATGCTCGCATATCCCACAACAGAGTGAATGAAAATTATGTTGATTTTAAATTTGATGAAGAACCATTAATAGGTGATGATTGGTTGCACATGGCGCAACATAAAGCTCTTATTGATATGATGTTATTTGGTGAGGGAATCCCACTTATGTTTGGAAGCCAAGTGGAAGGCAACATGTTTGTAGCAACAGAGGTTGGTAAAAGGGAAGAAACTAAAAATTATGATGCAATGAAAAACAAAAGAAGGCAGAGAAGGAAGAAGTAGAGTAGGAAGCTTTCACTGAAGACCATAATGAATATTTTTTTACAATTGATCTTGAGTGTGCAAAGTACAAGAAAAAACAACCTGATGATGAAAGTGGAGAGAAGGACATGGAAGTTTGTGAAGAAGAAGAAGAAAGCATTAAAACCATTTTTCAACAACAGAATCAAGAAGAGATAAGATTCTTCTATTAAGAAATCTGGTAGAAAGAAAGTCAGGAATACGAAGCATAAGAAGCAGAGAAAAAAACACAATTTGAAGATGAAGAGTTCTAAGAGAAATCCATAAGTGAAAGAATCCTTGAAGAGGAAGTTGCAACAGACTGACTCAAATCAAATTCAATACAATTCAAAGAAACGTTGCAACAACAAGAAGTAAAGAAATATGGATCCTACAACAAGAACGTGCAATAGAGAATGAAGCAATTTCAAGGATATAAAAATATGGTAGAAACGAAAAATAAAATACAAAATTGTAAAAGTTTTGAGTCATTGTAAGCCTAGCTAAAACATAGACATACATGTTTGAGTGATGATTGAGTCAATTTCTATTGTAAGCCTAACATATATAGTTGAGTCATGTTGAGTCATGTGTGGTTGGAAATAATAAATATTTATTTTACTAATTGAAGTTAATTTTTTGCCAATAGACTATATATTATATATATATATAGGAACACACAAGCATAGGTCTATCTTTAATTCCAAAGCTAAAAATGTTGGTTTAGAGGAATCATTTTTCAAAATGCAAACCTTTTTAATTTTGAGTGCAACTAAAGAAAATGTTTTTGTAACCAAAAGGACCTTGATTCCTTTTTGAATTTTTCTTGGTAGAGTCCAGAGTTTTAAAATCCATCTATGCACGTTTGAGTGACACCCAAAAATAAATTATTTAACTAAAAATTTTCTTTTTTTTTTCACTTGTTTTAAATTAATATTAGATAATTGGACATTGAAATTTAATTTTTGATTAGTCTTCTAGCATATTAAAATATTAAGACATACCCCCATATTTTGAAAGTCCTATATCTAGTTATATGTTTTTATTTTATATGTCTATGGTATAGAAATGTATGTATGTATATACTATTTTTTTATTAATTATTTTAAAATGTAACATATAACTTCATATTAAACATTGAGAAATTACAACTATTCTTCGTCATACCATGAATTAAAAAGAACATATTCAATGCATACATTCTCCTTACTTTTTTTATTAATACTTTTTAAATATTATATATTAATTTTGAAAAAAAATTATATTTTAATTTCTTAGCTATTATCAAAAAAATAGAACATTCAGTTGGGCCATAACTTAAAGTCTTTACAGTAGATTTTGTACAATATAATTCTTTGTGGGGAAATATCTCACATATTTGAAGTCATAATTGATAGATATGGATGCAATATTCACGAGTGACTTTTAGATATTTGTACAATAATTTTTTAGTCTTACGCTTTGAAGGAAAACTATACAAAAATAAAAACCTTGAGAAAAACTGATACTCAAATAAATAACATAATTACCATCAGTTACTTTCCACAATAGTTTAAAAAAGTATTTGCATAAAAAATAGATAAGAATAAAATTCAAATATATAAATAACATATTTACGATGAGTTACTTCCCCCAATAATTTAAGAAAGTCTTTGCATAAAAAATAGATAGGAATAAAATGAAAATAAATATACATATGAGGAGTTACTTCTGACCATTATTAATTTTTTGCTTATCACTTGTGTAGGAGTAAAACTATAATTGTGTAGGTTACTAACTATCATCTCAATTTATTCCTTCCTTCCAAAGCAAGGCTATAAAATTTGATTTTCCTATAGACCACCATTAATTTAACATCGACAAATATAATTTATATATTTTTTATGCAATTAGTGACATGGACTAAGCTACCGTGCAACACTTGTTTAAAATGGACATTAAAATACCTTATTTACGACTAACATTAAGTATTTTTTTGTTATTAATATATTTTTGTTTTAAATATTACATGTCAAATGGGCATGCAATGAATTACACATCATGTAATGTCAATAATATTACTTTTGCATTCCAATCTTTCACTTCATATTAAATAATGAATGGGTTACATATTATAACTCTCTAATACTAAAAATTAAATTAAATATTTTTTTTGTTTTCTACTTAATATTTATATAAAAGTTGATGTAAAATTAAAGAGTTAAATTAAATATTTTTATTATGGTCAACCTTAATTATTATTATGTTTTTTAAATTCGTCAATTAAATATTATTATTATAAATTCTTTAAAAATGCACTCTTATATGAAGATATCTCCTTCCTAATAGATTATAGGAGAAATATTTTATTTAATTGGTCAACCTTAATTATTATTATGTTTTTAATTCGTTCAATATAAATATTATTTTAATTAAATTCTTAATGTACTCTATATGAAGATATTCTCCTTCCTAATAGATATAGAGTAATCTCTAAAAAAACAATAAATACCATACAAACTTATAATAATAATTAAATAAAAATATTTTAACATTTTAATTTAAAAATAGCTAAAAAATAATATAAATTAAAAAAAATAATAATAATATTGTATTACCAAATAGAATTTTAATTTGAACCTTTCCATACCACAATCAAATACATATATATCAAAAATACATTAAAAACATATGCTAACGTTAATCTTCATGCATTTTGCTTTGTATATTTGTCAAACATCACGCATTTTGCTTTGTATATTTGCGAAACATGAAATCACGGTTGCCTTTATTAGCTAGTTGTGAGCCTTAATTAGTTTTTCATTTTCTTATGTGTAATTTTGAAGTTTTACCCTCAAGCTCCTCATAATATTTTTAATATTTAGAAGCGTCTCTTGATAACTATATTTATTTGACTTTATTCTTAAATTTCTAACTTGTAAGTTTTCACTCATAACCATTTTTTTCAAAATCATAAGAATTTTGTGAATTTTAAACTAAAGTCATTTTTATTACATCAATAAATCATAAGGATCTATATAATCTATTAGAATTGAATCTTCAATTTTTTTCTCACGATTTTTTTTTCAATCATTGTAAATTTTTTCAAATTAAATAATGGAGCTAGTTGTCAAATAAACTTTATAAGTTCATTACATATTATAAATTCTCTAATATTGTCATAGATTTGAATATCTAAATTGAAATGCAAGAATAGTGCACAAAAAAATTCTAATAATTCAAAACAACAAAAAATCATCATAATAGTAATCCCAATATATCTTATATACTTTACATGTAATACTCAAATGAAATAAAAGAATGATTCCATTCTGCATTGCCATTGTTAAAAGAATGAAAAACTATTATCAAGATTTGCTAATTCTCAAAGAAACTACAGAGTCAAGGGAGTGATAACAGCATTGCCACCCTACATTGTTGTTAGTAAATAGTTTATTAAATTGGCATAGTTTTTGCACTAAACCTTACTAGTTTTCTACATGCTATTGCTAACTCATACCTTGTGGATTTGAGCCAACTTCCTTTGATTTTTTATGTCATGATAATCTTGCGTTGTCTTTTTACTAGTGGTATAAAGATCCATTTTCATAACTCCACATTTTTCGTGGACTAAATCTGCATAGATTATTTTGTCCATCTTATATAGTTAAAAAACCTTTAAAAAAACACATATAGGTTGAATGTCAAATTTCAATGGTTGTTACGCAGAAACCCCAAATATTATTCAATGGTCTTAAGCCTTGAGATGCTTCTTCATGGCACGTGTTTATTACCTTATGGAGTAATTGGAACCCACTTTCCTTAGCTCCTCGACCACCTTCTTTTACACTTGGATAAGAAACCCCTATCATTTTTATCTAGGTTTTCCACATGCTTTTCATGAGATGAATGTTAATTATCAACTGTGAAATGGGCACCACCCCTCTTAAGCCTCTTCCAAATGCCAAGAGAATTCATGGAAAAGTTTTACCCCCAATCCATTAAATTGCAAATGGTTGAAAATGAACAAGAGACTTCAATCTCTCATTATTGGAGAAATTCCTAGTTGTCTACAACCACTAAGAGAGCTAAGTCACTACTTACTCCAAAGTGTATTTAATGTTCTTGACTACGAATTTATTCTTTACAACATAATTTTAGTTATTTGCAAAAAATACTGTATATCACATTTAGAGATGAGGTCACTAAATTTCTATAGATCTTCTTTGAAATTAAACTCCCTTCATTGTCTCTATTAATTCATTTTTAAAATAAAGAGTTATTTATCAGTTAGCAATGTCTCATCATCATGAAATTCATGGAATTAAAAAGTTATGGGTAAAGTCTCGCATAAAATTTTAAAATTAAGCATACCTAATTCCCCTATGTCTATTATGTAGTTCTCCAATAAACACAAAATGATGAATATTTTCATTCCCTTTGAATAAACTACACATGCTTATCCATCATCAGACTTGAGCACCAATACATAAGAAATATGCTAACATACTTGCCTTTACATAAACTACACATACTTGTCCATCATCAAACTTGAGCGCCAATTTATGGCAAATGTTCTAACATTCTTAAGTGTAAAATAGGTAATAACATCACAACCCCATTTTAGAAACCAACTCATATAAATAACACGAAAAAAAAAAAAAACAATGGTACCTCTCAATGGATACACACCAAAATTCAATAAATCATCATAGATTGTTATAAAGCACAAAATGCACCAAAATCACGATAAAAAATTCCACAATATGTACTGACCAAAATGAAATTCCCCTAAGCCAAAATATTAATAATGAATAGCAGTGAATGAGAAATAGTATATATACTAAATATATACTATAAGATATATATAAGAATATATAATAATATAATTCCATATTCATAAATAGAACAAAGTAATTTTCCACCTGTGTGCCTCTTTCAAATCTGGTTATCTGGTTATGAGATTACGGAGGCAAAAGAATCAAGCGATAAAGTTGTTGCTGATTTTGCTCTCTCAACCGTGCCCATTCGTTTTCACAATCCAGGCAATCTAATTCCACAGATCTCTTCTAGCGATCAAAGAGTCATAACGCTTTATCCAGCCATCGTACAGCATAATGAAAATAGCCCCCTCTTAATTATATTTCTATAAATTTTAATAAAACGTAACGTTTTAAAAATGAATTAAATAGAGAAATGTGTATATCAGTATAATGTGTCTTTACATAAGTTGTACGCATTCAAAGAAATCGTGGAGGGTAAGTCAAGAAGTAACAGGGATAAACGACCGCTTGGGAAGTGAGTGGGTGGCTGCTGAAGTCATTACAGAGACTTTTAAATGCTAATGATATTACTGCTTACGAACTTCCAGACATGATAATGCAATCCTTTCCAAATCAATTAATAAATACGAGGAGTTGCTTGACGCACAAACTGATGGCTTTATTATCGTTGCATAGTTGACCAAAAATTAAATACCAATACCTAAGGTCGAGATTATAAAATATAATTTATTTTTTAAAATTTTAAAATTTTATTTACGAATTTGGATAGGTGCATAAGGCTTAAATTTATTTAATTTTTTATTGTTGCAAGAGAGACTCTTATTTAGTAATGATTACTTCCAATTCTTAGTTAAAGAATGACAACTCATTTGCACCATGTAGAACCATGTAAAAAATGATAAGTGACATGACATTTTATTGTAAATAATTTTTATAACTATTTACAAATAAATAAATAAGTGATATGACATTTTATTATAATTAATTTTTATAACTCTTTACAAATAAATAAATATATGTTTAAATAGCTATCTATTTAAATATGCATAAGTTCTATATACATTAGATTTTATTGCTTCTTACTATGAACTTAATCTTGAGTACAATTAAAAAAAACTATATAAGATATAAAATTGAATCTGCAATGTGTGAAATCATATCATCAATTACAAAGTAGTTAATTTTCATTGTTGTCGATTATTGCAAATCAGATTCTGAGCATCAAGATGGATTTTAGCTGCAAGTTGTCTTTCGAGGTAATCAATTTGTTGATTAGATGCAGCTCTAATATAACTTCTGCACAACCAATCTAGACAATCTTCAATAGTTGTGCATCCTTAGCAGCAAATGAAGCAAATCATTGAAATCTGTTAGGTACGAAATTAGCACGAAAAAAGAGTTCGATAGCTACCCAATTAAATAGTTGTTCCTTTTTAGCAGCGAATGAAGCAAATCTATGAAATCTGCTAGCTACGAAATTAGCATGAAAAAAGAGTTCGAAACCTACAATATTATAAAGATTTCAGGCTTTAATGAAATGATTCTCCTAAACAAATTTGGTACAAAGAGTTCGAAATCTAATGATGCAGTGTCCTTAGAAGAATTCCAACTTTAATGAAGTGATTCTCCAAATGTATGTCAGAGCATTGGAGATTAACTTAATCGTATGACCACGCTTATGTTCTGTCCAAACACATAGAATGCCAATTAATTGAGGTAGTTATTCATAAATGCTCTTCTTTTCTCTCTATTTCCTCTGGATCAATGTTTATGGTTCCTCCCATTCAGATGTACATAATTTTGGCTGAGAGAAAACCATGCTCAGAAGGAATTGGTGAACATTCCATTCCTAGCCGAAATAATCCAAGTAAGTGTTAATTTTATTTAGCAGCGGGCGAAAAAATCCAGTAAGCATTCATTTTATGTAACAGAAAAAAGAGATGCATGGCCTCTTCCATTGTGGGTTATTTATGAAGTCTTTTTGGTTTTATATCCCATCCCTCTTTAGCTATGTATTTCAATAGAAAATTTGAAAGCGACGCTGAGTTTTCTGCAGTGTGAGCTAGCAAGAATCTGGTAAGCACTCATTTTATTTAACAGAAAATTCAAAAGTGACTCAGAGTCTTTTGCATTGTGGGTTCATTTATGAAACTTCTTTTGTTTTAGATTGTAGCTCTGTAAAATATGTGACATATCAAACACAGGAACAATGAAACATGGTCACAGATTATAAAAAACTAGAAGTAGCAAAAAAGCTTTTAGTGTTTACCATGAGAGAGTTTTTAGTCGAGTAGCACATAAAAGAGAGGATTATGATCCATTTAACATCAAAGAGATATTTTTTAATAGAAAATAAGAATAAAGTTTAGTGGTTCGTTTACCATCACTTAGCTTTTGGTTGACTAGCACATACGAAAAGAGGATGGTGATCCAGAACCTTTGACAGGCTCGAAACAACAATTGACAGTACACATTCTTTGACTCGATTCGATTTATTGAACTCTTAGTCATAAATTTGAGAAAATGAGTTTTCTTTTCTAACATAAAGTCCCTTAATTTTATAAATATCCAATTTTTTTACAACAAGAAACAACCATGAATGACTCAACACAAATTTAAACTTTCATGAAAAAGAAGGGTGTAGTAAACCTAATATGAAATACATTCATTCTACGTCTCTATTGCAATATTGGAGCAAGTTTTTTTAATGAAAACAAATCATAAATGAGCTGCAATGGTGGTATAGTGGGCACTATGGTACAATGGGCACTATATGGCAGGTAGTTATTGCAAAAATTATTATTTTTACATTTTTAAGATGATAGTGGGCACTATATGGCAGGTAGTTATTGCAAAATTATTATTTTTACATTTTTAAGATCATATGTAGCTTTAGCTCACTCCTTGGGGCAACATTTAATTTCAAACTTTCTGGTATTTATGACATCAACAGGTTTTAAGGCCAATGTTTGATTTTGATCTAGGCATTTAGTGAGGACCTAGAGAGACAAGATTTTTTTAGTGTCCCCAACTTTTGCATAATAGTGGTGTCCAATATTCCAGAGTATGCAGAGTATCTCAAATCAATTCTCGCCATACTAGCCAGTAATTTTCTCACATTAAAACGAATTTGTTTTGCATATATTTTACACTACGAAGTATAATTGCGCTAAATTACTTGACACATAAAGTACATACTAGTGGCGAACAGAAATACCAAATCAAAACAAGTTTCGAAAATTTAGTCACCAAAAAGTAAAAACACAAACAAATGCATATAATTTTTTTTAATAAAACAACTCACTTGCATTGAGAAGCAATTCTGATGATATGTCGTTTGAAGCATGTTATGGCACTAGTTTTCTTGATTGATTCTTCTTAATTTCCTTCTTATATCGTGACTTTCTAAGCAACACCAAAACCACACAAAGTACTAAAGCTGCCACCCCTCCAAGAGTTGCCCACATAATCTCAATTAAAATGTTTTTCTTTTTATTAGTTCTAGGATCCTCCTTGGACACGGCAGCGGCCTCCGCAGCCTAGCAAATAGTAAGAACCCTGCTGAGGTTGCACATTGGTCACTTAACGATTTCCTGCAAACTTAATAGTCCTCTGACTGGACTTGGGCATTAGACAAGAAGGTAACTCTCCTGTCAAATAATTTGCAGAAATATCTGTAAACCCAAGATTGTTCCCGCAAGATATATTGGGAGGAAGTGTTCCCCCTAAGGAACTACTTGACAAATTCAAATTCTTGATGGCAGGCAACGATAAAATGGGTGAAGTTAACCCACTTAGAGCATTGAATGAGACATCGAGATCCTGTAATTGATTCAATGTTTTAAGATAACTTGGAATGCAACCGTTGAACCTATTTTTTCTTAAGGACACCCGAACCAACCCCTTTCCAAGAATTGGGAAGTTGGGTCCAAGCTTGTTTCCTTCTAAAATTAGTACTGGAGATTTGGCATGACGCTCAGATCCGGCAAATCACCAGAGAGACCGTTACCCAATAGAACTAGGACTCCGAGTGCCTGCACGCTACTGAGTGAAGGAGGCAAATGCCCACAGCCTATTGTCCTTTAAGCTCAAGAATTATAGGTCTCGAAAAGCACTCAACGAGTCTGGATCATTTCCATTCAACATGTTATCATCCAGTATGAATCTATGGAGTTTTCTCAAATGAGAGAGCTTGTATGGGATGCTTCCATACATGAAATTTGAGCTTATATTTAGCATCTCCAAAGATGATAAGAGCTCCAGCTTGCTTGAAAGAGTACCAAATATGACCAGGGAGAGTAAGGACAGAGCTCTAAGACTATAGAGCTTGGTGAGTGTGATGAACAAAGAATCTATTGAATAGGATGGTGATAAGGTTTGGTATGAAGCAGAAAATGCAGCATTAGCAGGAGGAGAAGATGTTTTGCCAGCAATATGCAGCTCGGTTAGAGTGTTTTCATGGAAGACAACTGTAAGAGATGGAGAAGGAGGAAGCCTTGTATTTCTCACACCATCCAATGCCATAGGAAACTCCAGAAGCTTTTGAATTGTCAATAGAGTTTGAAGCTCAGATGACTGTAATTGTTGGGAGTATGAAATGAGGAGCACCATCGACACAAGCCATGTTGAGTACAAAAGTGAACTCCTAATAGCCTTTGGCATTGGCATTGAAAATACGTTGTTAAGCTTACAATACTCTAAAAATCAAACCCGATAATAGAAAAAAGTAGTTCTTGATTTTGGAAAAGTAGTTCTTGATTCTGGAATCCATGAATCTCTGGCATCCCATTTTCACATTCCCAAAGGGAACAGGGGCTATTTATATACAAAACTGATGGTCGTTGCATGTAAATTGAAACTACACTGTCGTTTTAGATGAAAGTTGCACAATCAAAATATTTTCTATTATACATGAATGAGGGAATTACACACATATTTATACAATCAATAGTCTTAAGATAGGATTGGTATCTTAGACGTACAGTGGTGTGGTTGAGAGATTCTCCCAACCACACACTAAACTAGGAGAAACTATATTCTAGCTTATTCCTATTATGTAGGAACAAACTCCTCAATTAGAAAATTACAACCATAGACAAGTAGGAATTAATTATTTCCAACTCCCCCCCTTAATGACTACTTGTCATGATAGTCAAATCCACCATCATCACATGAATTGCATGTACAAAACCTCCAAAAACACAATTTTCCGTCTTCGGACAGATCCACAATCTGCAAATTTGGCGTTTCCAATACAGCCAAAGAATTGATCTGATCAAAATTGATCCGATCCGCCTCTCCCGGATATATCTGCAACTTCTCCGATCCTGCACCCTTTGCAGACTGTCAAACGAAGTTGAGGCTTCCTGCAGATCCCCTCGAAGGTGAATTGGCGCGATCCTTAACTAAAAAACCCGCACCTATTGGTGCAACTAATGGCCTAACACATGCGCCAGTTGGCCTTCCTGGCATTTCTATTAGCGCGAAAAACGCCAATCCCCTTCTACTCAAAGAAAATCATCTGAGTCTGAGCCAAGTGCTACTGCAGTCCACCTGCTCCTACGAGCACAAAGCTCCTCTGTACACACAGCCACAAAGGAACCTCAAGCCACATAGGCGATTAAGCCATAAAGGCAATCTGCCACCAACGGGCAAGTCCGATTTACCACCACCGGGCAAATCCTATAGCCATTAAGACTCTATAGATGGTTTCTGGTTCACCACCAACCGTCACATTACAGTGACAAAAGATGGTTTCAGGCTGACCACAAACCATTACAAAGTGGTTTTGAGATCACCACAAACTTTCAAATGCCTTTATAAGGCTTACATTCAACATTTGGAGTTTCTGGTACATACAATGACTATTACAATAATATGCTAGGGAGTCTATTCCATAAACCACACTAACTCAAACAAACATCTACTTTGTTGTCCACCATCAACATTGTTGCTGCTCCTTTACCTCCTCTGTGAGAGGTCCACTAATAAAGAAACCAGAACATAGGCACTCATAGCCCCACAAAGAGAACACAATTTTCCCTTCAAGAACAATTTTCAAGCATATTGCCTCATGCTTGCTACCAATTTGCAACAGGATCTTGATCATCCTTCAATCTCTGATGTAGCTCCAATTGATATCATTTTCACTGTCATGTGTTCACCATTCCCTGCAAATTTGCTTAGTGTTGGAATGACCAGTTCCAACACACATTCAGAATTGTGACAATAGTTGGTCAGACCAAAGTCACTTCAATAATAACATAAATTCCATGACATGAAATACTTATTATAAAAAAATCAGTAGCTTTGCCATGAAAAAATCAAAAACTGAAAGGCCCACCAGGCCCAAATGCTGATAGACTGACAATTGTTGTTGATGCTGCAAATGGATAAAACTTTGTGCTTGCAGTATTGTCTGCATCAGTCAATGTCTCAAAAATATGTTCCGATGACCTTCCAGAAAGTGAAACCACCCCATCACAGCCATGAAAAAGTCTGAAAGCGGTCTCAAAACTGGGTCCATCCTCGAAAATGGGACCACGTACTCCTTTCACCGATGTAGGGAACCTTATCGGAGACGCGAAGCAAAAATTAGTCGGCTCAGTGATGTTTCTCAAGAAAGGGCACATCTGCACGCCTTGGTCAATTATCCTTTCTGACGGCGCGCCATCACCATTCCTGCCTCTTGAGAAGAAGAAGTTCATATTTCCCAAAATTAGAAAACCGAACACTCCTCCCAAGACCTCGAATGCGAATTTGCCTCAACATATCACAGGATTCAATAATTTCAGGATTGTCTATTCCATAAAACCCTGAAACGTCCTGATTCTCTCCACTTCCAGCCAATTTTCCATCAGAGACATCACGGCCAACCTCCACGAGGGGAAAACCACAGAATTCCACAACGTCTGATAGGCTTGCAAGCAAAACTTGGTTTCCATCAACCAGGGAAACGATTTTCCGCGAAAAAGTACGAAAATGAACCGTGAAAAACTCAAATCAGACATCGCTCACCTCAAGACGAAGCTGCACAGGAACTTCAGAAATATCATGAATCATAACCAGTGATCTGCAATTGGCGGCTTGCTCGGCACACACCACCGGGCCGATCTCCTCCAATCCTGTAGTTCACCCACTTCTCCTACAAGAGCCAAGAGAAGATTGCAGGGACTGTGAAACTGATCCCAATTTCTCTCCCTGGCGACCTCCGCCATTTTCCTCTGCTACTCTTCGATCGTAATACCACCGCCACCGACCATCTCCTTCCTGGAATCCTCGTCTGAATTGCCGCCTTCACCTTTCATTTTCCTGGCTGGAAATCAGGCACTAGACAGCTCACCTGCCCCAGATGTCACTTCACTCAATTTGCAACATATGTTGGTAGCATGAGAATGGAAATTTCGGCCACTGAAAGGCCTAGAACCACCACTAGCTTCGGGCATAATTAAGGTTCGAATCCACTCCACAAAAATACTGAAGGTTCTCGGCCTACCACGATGCTTACTGTTGCAGAACAGGGATGCCACTTCCAATATATCACCACGCTCCACTACGTTCCAATTCACCGGACTCATTCGCCACGATGGCACTCACGACAGCAGCCGCATGTCTCCCGTGCGAAGGCACCATCAAATTTGATGCGCTATTTCACGCTCACCGCACCATAGCACCAACTTCATTATCTCTGGATCCTTCCACGGTCCCTTGTCAGATGCAAGGCACCCTCCTTCATCAGGACATACACAGTTGCCACCAGAGCACCAGACCAAAGCCACGATCGCACTTCACCCGGGATCTCCACAACAGCTCACCGCCCCACAAATTCAAATCTGCAGGTCAGCCCATGGTGCTGCCATCGCCCATGCCCTTGAGGACCTGGTAGAGCTCGTCTGCAGAAATGGAACCGTTACGGTCGAGATCGAAAACTTGGAAGGGGTTTTTCAGATCTTCCAAGTAGGTGGCCCTGTCGTTCCCTTTGGTATTCAGGTCGATGAACTCCTCCAAGCTAATGAACCCATCCCCGTCCGCGTCCGCCTCTTTCATCATGAGCCCCAGCTCCTGCGACCCGACACGGCCACCCATTGAGCGCAGAATTTCTCCCAGCTCTGACGACGAGATCTTGCCGTCGTCGTTGGTCTCGAATCGCTTGAACACATCCTCTAGGCTCCTCCATGTTGTGCAGAGCTCCCGCTAGCGATTCTGATACAGAGGACTCCTTCGATCTGCTCCTCCTCAGCGATTTAGTGCTGCTATTGCCGCCGCTGCTCGCGCTTGGTTCACTTCCGCCTTTGTTTTTCTTGCGAGACGATCGGCTGAGCAGATTTTTCCCCATGTTTCTTCACACTGTATTCAACGACATTCACAGATCGAAGTACTTCTAGCCAGTGAAAAACAGGATGATAAATCTGGATACAATTCCTTGCTATAATATGGACGCAGCGCAGCAATGCAATCTTGATGGACAAACTAAAAAAAAATATACTTTCTCTTTATTTTCCCTCAGCCCAGGAGGGGCCAAGCCCTCACAGGCTCTAATACCAAGATAAAAGTTGCACAATCAATATATTTTCTATTATACATGAATGAGGGAATTACACACATATTTATACAATCAATAGTCTTAACATAGGAATGCTATCTTAGACGTACAGTAGTGTGGTTGAGAGATTCTCTCAACCACACACTAAACTAGGAGAAACTATATTCTAAGCTTATTCCTATTATGTAGGAACAAACTCCTCAATTAGAAAATTACAACCATAGACAAGTAGGAATTAATTATTTCCAACTATTTTCCAGTTATGCACTGAAAGCATCCAGACTGCATATTAAATCACCCCACTGAGGAGTCTCAGGGGAAATAATATTTTCTCTAATATAACATGTAGGACTGATTTGGAGGTACAACTTCCATTAAAATCGATTGCAAGACTACTTCATCCTCGTGACCTCTAAAATGCAAAGAACGGGCTACCCCAGTTCACACGACCCTAGACATGGGAGTTTCCCACAGTTGTTGATTGTTTACATTCATGGAAAAAGAAATTTTGATGAGTTTGGGGTGGTTTAGAACAAACGTTGAAAAGATGCAATTACTTCAAATTTGAATGATGTGAGACGTGTCTTTGCCATGAATCAATAGCACCTGCTTTGCATGGCCACCGAATATACAGTTTACTTTCCGTAAGGCATGGTGACGACAGTTACATCTGTAATGATGTTTTGCAAAAATGGAATCACACTGGCATTGGAGTAAAATTTCAAAATCACGTAGGTGGTTCATAAGCCTAGTTCCCTCAGTAAAAAATTCAAACAGGTTAACGCGACTCCACAATTAAATTATAATAATATATGTAGTAGGGCCATCTAAAATGACAATTACTTGAGAAAATTTTGGAGTTTTTTTTGATTGGTCATTGTTTGCAGCATTTGTGTATTGTATTCCTGAATTTTATAGCTAAAAGCTAACAAATTCCAAGAATCCCTAATAAAGAAACTAACAAACTTCAAGAATCCCTGTTCAAAAACTAACCTGAATAATGGATGAATCGTATGTAAAATGTGTTTCTTAAAATTCGAATGACCGTTGGGAGTCTCGAGAGCACGACTTAATCCCATAGAAATCTACGCAAATTATTTCTTTCAATCCTGAAATCTTTTGGGAGAAAAATGGACGATTAGCCAATGGAAAATATTATCCCTTAATTTTATTTTTTCTTTTTGTTTCTGTAGTTGGATATGCTCTAAGTATAAGTATGAATTACATTTTTTTTTAATTAAAAATAAATAATTTGGTTTATATTTTCAATAATAAATTTACTTACATATATATATATTTTAATATGTAGAGTAAATTTAGTATTTAAAATAAAATGTTTATGGTTGGAAAATTAATTAGTTTAATTATTATAAGTCAAACATAAAATAAACCATATAAATAAATTTAGTGGTTTTCATAATTATAATATAAATGTATACAGCTATTGTATTTAATATTGATTCACCTCCTTAAATAGAAGGTTAGATTTCAAATTTTTATTATCTATATCAAAAGTTAATCATAATCATGACTATATAATCATACCCTCATGTTTTTCTCTTTAATCTTAATTTCTCTAAAATGTGAATTGAGCTTGGAAATTTTTCATTCATAAGCACGACCATATAATGACACCCCATGTTTCTTCTCTTTAATTGTATTTTCTGAAGAGATTTTCAAAATTGTCCATTATTAAAGTATTTATCACTATGAATTGTTTTTCTATATATATGGAGAACAAAGACTTCCATTCATGTCTCTCCTTTCCTGTTTTACCTAAACCTTTGTGCATTGAAATTTCTCTTGCAATTTAACAATTACAATAGCTTATCTGGTACTCTCAAGCACTACAATTGTTGAAGCTATAAAAAGAACAAGTATTAAGCCATTGAAATCTTAATAAAATTTACTACTCATTATTTATCCTTACATCTTACTACTAAGAAAAAACGTTGTCTTTGAATACAGAACCACAATGTAACATAGACAGAGCAAGCTCTACAACAAAATACAACATATTTGTAATTCAAAATCAAAATTTAATTTTAATTATCATTGTACAACACAATATAAATTTAAAAACCTTTAAGTTAATTTTACCTAAGTATATAAAAACTAAAAGATAAATAGACTTCGTACTATTATATTAATTTTCCTCTTAGTGATATTTCATCTTTAATTTTTATTTTTTTTTCCTAAATGAATCAATTTTATTATTATTATAGTAAATTTACAATTAATCAATTTATAATTCATTTGTATTGCTTGAAATTTAAGGTAAAGAATAGTTACTTTGACTCAACTTTTTTAAACAATTATTGGTTAAAACAAACTCTGATTCAAGTTGTATTAATTTTTCTTATTATAAAAATTAAATTATAATAATATTAAAAATAGTTTGGCTACGTACATTATAAATAACGTGTGATGTTTCAATTTAGACATTTTTGTGTGACTATATAAGACACTTGGTTTTACCATATTAAATAAAAGTATGAAAATGTTTCAATTTAATAATATTATAATTATTCACTTTCCAAAACTTAGTGATTTTGTAAAGTGATTTGGTCAAAAGAATATTTGCTATGAAACAATGAACTTTGAAAATTATTCAATCTGCAAAACTTGGGGATTTTGTAAAATGATTTGGTCAAAAAAATATTAGTTATGAAACAATGAACTAAATGATGAGTAACTAAATGTTATTACAATCAAACTCAACGTTTTACCCACATAAACTTAAAAACTAAGGTTTTTTTACTCATTATTATGATTACAACTCTCTCAATCAATCCTAATGAAAGTTTTATTTTTTACTCTAATTTAACTATGTTTACAATGTAGACCTTGTTCAAATGTGGCAATTGGTTTATACTTTTCAAAATTCAATAATTAAACTAAGCCGCACAGAACGAAGCTATACAACCTTGTTAATTACAAAATCTATTCCAAGTATTGATCAAAACATTTAGATTTTACTAAAAACATCGTCTTTCACATTGATTTGAACCCTAAGGTGTTATATATTTAGATTTTTTAATATAAAATTTAAAAAAAATATTAAAGTAACATATATTATAATTAAATTAATATACAAATTTTTATTGACATTAAATTTAATAAACTAAAAATATAATTTTAATTAAATAATTATAATTTGATATAATATTTATATTTTTAAAAACATAAAGATTTTAAAAGAGAATATTGAAGTCACTGTATATTAATAATTTAAAATTATATTCAATTTTTTTATGACATTAAATTTAATAAATTAATTTTTTTTTTTATTAAAATAATTATATTTGATTCAAAATTTATATCATACCTGGATAACTGGAAAATTTTCCGCATCAGACAAATAATAACAATTAAAAAAGAATCTAGAGAGCGAGTGTAGGGAATTATGCAGGCCATTAGTATTGGGAGTTATTCCCTGACTTGAATCTCACCATCCTCTTGAAGGTTCTTGATCGCAGGAGGTGGGCTTGCTGAGGTAAGTTCTTGGCTGCTGCAGGTAGCTTGTGCGTGAAGCTACCCATCGTTCCATCCAATTGGCAAAGACGAGTGGAACCCAAGGCCACCATTGGCACTCTGGTGAAGCGTGACTTGGGGCGCAAGTATACACATATATAAGTACACTATGCATGTACACATATGCCAAAGAAGCATTGACCAAATATGAGAAATGTGATTTTTTCGGAAAATTTTCATAAATTAAAGTGTTTAAAGAAATTAAAAAATGAAATTGTTAAATGTATTTTTAAATTTTAATAATTAGTTTAGATTATTTTAATTTTAGATTTAATGTTCAGAAGGATAAGTTTTTCACGGTGTTAATTTATTTTTTGAATTTGAACAAAATAATTGATGCTTCTTAGCAATTGATAGATCAAATTAAGTTAAATTTAACTCTCGATTAATTATTAATAATTAATATATTAAAATAATGTATAATTAGTATTTTATTTTTAGTAATTTCCTAACAAAATATATCAATTAATATAATCGTTACATCTTTTCCATACTTGAAGTTTTGAAGAAAATCAAAACATAGAAACATTTAAAGTTTATTAAGTTTTGGTAATATTGACCACAAAAATTAGAAAGTATGTCAATTCTAATTTTTTTAACATTAAGAAATTAAAATTATTATGTTTGAATTTGAATAATAATAAATAATATTATATCAATTTAACATGCCTCACTTTAATTTTAATATGGAATTTAACTGCTAATATTAAGTAAATTTTAATATTAATACATAGTAACAATAATTTAGTAAATTAAAATTTATTATTATTTTAATAGAATTATTTACCATTAATATTAATACTAATAATATTATTATTTTAGAACGTTAAAATAATAGTTAATTAATAATTTATTAATAATATAAATTTAATTTAATTTGCCCTAACAATTTATTTAAGAGATTTTTCAACTTTAACATCTTTGACCCCTTTTCTTGATCTTTATCAACCAGGTCCGTGGTCAAATCTAGCCATTAGAAGTCATTTTTAACTATTTCCCGATCATTCCCTATTTAACTTGTTGCTCAGATTTGTTCTTCAACTTGTCCTGAGGATGAACCACACTGGTTGGTTCGAAAAACTTTGACAAATGATTTTCTATGTGATTTTGCCAAAATCATTCTCACAAACCAATTACAATTGTGATCAAATTTGGTATGGAATTTTGTTAATACAAAATTCAATATTTAAAAAATAAAAAGTAGAAATTTTATATATTAAAAAATTAACAATTATGATCAAATTTGGTAAAGATTTTTGTTAATATAAAAATTTTAAACCAAAAAATTTATATTAAAAAAGTTATAGTAAACAACTAATTGCATAATAAGTTTGTCTTAGAGATTAATCACATGGTGTAGAATTGGTCTATGTTTTGAACAAACTAATGTGGTTCATACTTACAACAAATGGTGAGAAAATCAGTCTTAACAAAGGTTTAAATAGCAGAGAAGCATCCCAACCTTGAATTAGCCATTAGCAACAATGTTGTTCCACAACTAATTCTACACCATGTGATTAATCCTTAAGACAAACTTATTATTCATATGGATCACAAAAGTCTAAGATCTAGTAAATTGCATATTAAAAAATTTGTAGTTGTGAAAATTAGTAAATTTGGCATTAAAATAGGGTACAAAAAAATATTTGCAAGATATATAATGTCTAAATTTTTTCCTTATTGAATTTTACAGTCTTATTTTTTCATTTAAACTCACAACCAGAAGTTCTAAACTTAGCTTCTTGTAAAGTTGGAATTTCAGAGATAAAGAATTTCTTTTATGAAATCAATTTTCAAATCATTCATAAGGAGCTCAATACAATAACACACATTTTATCAAAAAGAGTTCTTTTGATGGATACATGAGGCATTGTTTTTCAAGGCAGCAATTTCGTACAAACAACAAATTCTAGCTGAAATGGGTAAATAAAAATTCAAAAAAATCAACCCTGGGTGTTTAAATAGTTTTCTTGATGGTGGAAATGGATTCAACACCATCAAAAACTCTTGGGGCAACCAAAATCATGAAACTTGATAGCAATAACCAAGATTTCCAAAAATTTCTGTTAGATTTTTCAAAATCTTATGGAAATTTCCATTGTTTTCCAGATAAAATTTTGACCTCATTATACTAGGACAATACATAATACTTATATTATGAAAATTTGTTAGCAACACCTTTCAAAGTTCACGTTCAATATATTTATACTAATTTAAACATTTCCACTGTTGCTTTAAATGTAGAGTCCTAGTACAATATTCTATTTGAATAAATACTACTTTAAACATTTGCACTGTTGCTTTAAATGTACAGAGTCTCACTTTAGACCATATTCTATTTGAATAAACACTACTTTAAACATTTCCACTGTTGCTTTAAATGTACAGAGTCTCACTTCAGACAATATTCTATTTAAATAGATTCGGATTTTTTTAGTATTTACCTTTTCTGAAAAACATTCCCTTGTCATGGAAAACTTCTTTTTTTTCTATATCATATATATAATTATTCTCGATAAATAAGAAAAGATATTGATTTTGATAAATAAACTCACCTACTTTACCAACCTCAAAAAAACAAGTTAAAGCAGATTTTACATTCGGAATGTTAAATAATTTGAAGTTCTTTGATATAACATTAAGTATCTCAGGAAAGATTTTACCATGTTAAATTTCATATTTATCTCACTTGAATTCATTTCTTTGTTATAAAAAGTACGTTTTATTAATCCCTGCCTCCAGCATGGGACTATAGCGATCGATTGATCGTTGAATTCCAATTAAATTGTGTGTTGACTTTTTTTTCCCATATTTATCAATCGATAGCGAAGGTTTTGAATGGTCTTTTTATTGCACAATTTGTTTTCCTGATGCAATAAAATGCAATAACAAAGTAATTTTATCCAATGTTGACTTGTGGCAAAGTTTTATAATATCCTAAGTTTTTGGTATCTTAAGTTTTATGTTGCAAAGGTTTTTTATATCCAAACCTTTTTTAGAACCCGAACAATTTATTTATATCCAAATTTACTGCATGCATGCAACTCTGGTGATATCTACAAGCCAACAAACCAGTTTATTATCCATCCCAACCTTGGGTTGATTCTTTCTTTCGACCAGCTCTTGGGTTTTATCGTCCATAACAGGAGATCAATTATCACGGAATCTCAGTCACCAGGGGAAATCAGCTACGAAAGGGCATAGGTTATGCTAAGGATTGTGATCTAGACTACAAGATCATTGTTACTGTTTCTTGTTAAGTACTTAACAAGATTCGATCGAGTGTAGAGTTGGTAGATGTTAGTACAACACATTTGTTTGTTGTTGTTGCAAGGGTGAAATATCAAAGTGTAATCAACAAGGAGTATCCTACTGCCAAAGGTGGAGACTGTGATGAGGACTCGCGTCACACTCATGAAGGAGTCAAGATGCATGAAACAAATTGATAATTTCTCTTCGAGCGACATGAAGGTTCTGGTGGTGGATGACAACCCTCTCTAAACTATGGTGCTCAAAACACTGCTCGGACAATGCTATTAGAATAGTTAGTCCGTCCAATATTCATTTTTTTCCCTCATCTTCTGGTAGAGGGCTATTTCTTTTATTTTATATTTGTGATGCCTTAATATTTTCATTCTATCCTTTAATGGTCTGAATTTCTTGCATTTCTCTGTCATGAGTTTATGTGCCACATTTTTTCATTTTTTTTTTTTGCATTTCCATGATTCGAAATCAAATAAATCCAAGAAATTTATGTGATAAAGTTCTTCATTTCTTTCATCTTGTCATTTGCATGAAGCGCTATAAAGTCATATGCCTGTGGTAAATTTACGCAAAAATAATTAGAATTTAAGTTTCGTTTGCAAGAATATTCTACGTTAATAACTTAATTGTTTTGATGTCATAACCTTCTAAACTTACCGATACATAATAATTTTTTTTTTTTTTATTACCCATGTAATATAACCCCTACATGGTCATGGTGATATATCTTTTGCCACGGTACGCAACTCATATAATATAGTTTGTTTTAATTAATCGCATTCGAATCCTGGTTGTGTGAAGGGAACAGAACCACTATTCATTAATCCATTACCTGGGTGAATACGATGCCAACTGGCCTCGGTCCACGTAACCTACCTACCGTGTAGATATTTCCATCCGGCAGCTGAGACATTTAATGCCACCACGCGGCTGCCACTTCCTCAGGATTAATACTGCTATGGACGGTCTTGATGATATCCTCAGATCGGACGGTGGAGAATTTGGTTGCATTGGCGGCAAAGTATATAGGGTTCCTATCCTGAAGTTTTGGTTCATTTGGTCAGTCTTTCCGGCTCTAGAGAGTGGTTCCTCCCTCTGGTGTTTGTCACAGTGCTTTCTGGTTCGGCTCTCCCGAGTCATACTGTTGACAATGGTGAAAACGCCCACTGCCTCCTCCTCCAGAATATTCCTCGACAGGCAGGTGAGCTTTTGATCTGCTTTTTTTTTTTACCGCTTCTATTCCGCAGAGATTTACAGTCGACTGACCTATGGTTTGGTGTGGCAGGTTCGAGTGAGCTCCATGCAGTTGTGGGAGTAACAAGGGCAGCATCTTCTGCAACTCAACACAAGAGGTAAGTCTCCTTCCGCAGAATGCTTTGTGTGGGTTATTGTTTTTGGACTCAACCTTATACCCGTTTTCCTGCCAGGAATGATTGCCGGTTCTATTGTTGAAGGCGGGTTAATCCCTTACGGCAGGCTCTGCTTTTATTCCATGTTTACAGTCCTTGGGACTTGATGTCCGGTTACAGGATGCCGAGGGTTAGATACCTTTAGGGTTTCGTGTTTTTGGATTTTAATCTCAGGAGCCGAGCTCAAGCCCTGAGCGGCATCCATTTTCTGTTGTGATTATTTAGTTTGCGTGTACTTATATTTTGATGGACTCAGTCACACTGTGACCGCGGCTTAATGTACTTGAGTTAAAGGGTTTATTCCCAGTTCTATCCATTTGGATATGTTTAAATGTTCTGAGCATAATATGTGACTGTAAATAATTCTCTGAATGATTAATGGAGTAAAGTTTGATCATTAACGCATTACTGTATGGCAATAATGGCATATCTAAAATGCTAGTTAGTTGAAAGTGTTTTCTTTATTTGCGGTAGTCCTTTCATGTTATGACTGTCGACCTTCTTGTATAATAATGATATAATCATGCCGTTATACACAGGTAGCTAGATTCCTAACCTGATTTCGCTATGAGTTAGCCTATGATTGAGGGTAAGCCGCGTTTTGGCTATGAATGTTATCATTCGCCACGAGCTATTGTTTAACCCTCTCCGTTCATGATGATACGCGTCACGTATCCTTACCCTTTTCCTTCGATTATGATTTGTTATTATTAAATGGAAACCCTCCCCGCGAGGTTAATCATATTGTCGGATTCTTATGTTTTTCCATTTGATACTGTGCTATAGCTCGCGCTACCAGGTGTTATTCACCTGCGCATGCCGTCGCTTCTCGCCCACGTGGGTCGCAACCAGCATGGTCTTGATCTGGTTCATTACATTCGTATTATGTTACAGTATCTTGCAATGCAAAACCCATAAGTTTCTGGGTGGTTTGTACAGTCATTAAATTAGAGAGTTTTATTTATGTTAAGAGGTGCAATCTATATTCTAACGATTGCATGCGGTTTCTATACCCCTTTCGGTTTATATGTATTGTTTTTATACTCGCGGTGCTACAGATACTGCCTGCAATTTGCGTTCTCTATCACTGATTACTTTCAGTTTTATAAATCACAACTCCGTAATACAAGTTCTCTGTTTGGGTTACATTTCAAGTTAATGATTGCAGTTCCTCCATGTTAAGCTTCTATAGAACCGTGTTAATTGTCTGCCTTCTCATTTCGTATTCGAACACCGGCAGTTGGTTCATTATGTTCTATTCGTATTCTTATAATTATATTCTTTTCTATGAATTTCAATTTCGTTAATTCAAGAGTTAAAGGTTTAATAATGTATCTGCTTTCTTCATCTGACAGTTTCCCTATTATACGGGTTGATGCACAGACTACATATATATAATCTTTAGTTATCTATTTTCTTCCTTTTGATTCCTAACAGTGTTCAGGATATAATATTTGTACAGATAATATGTAGGTTTCCTTATCAGTTCTCTTTTCTTTCTTTCCATTTATCTGTATATAAAGACAGAAATCGATTATACAGCAACAACAGTATTTTCTTTAATACCAGGTTCTGAATTACTCGTAAATAATGTCACAGTAACTATAATGAAATATTGGTACTGTTCGATAATATTTAATCCTTTGAATCCTCTAGATTGAAGATACGTACCTGGTCTCCTGATACTGTTGTCTCCCCCCTTACTACCCACAGAAAATGGTTTAATGCTTGATATCCTCCTAGCCACGAGACCAGTCATCTGTACTGCGTCTCTCCCCCAAGCGATCCTTTGCCGGCCACAGCCTCTGCAAAAGGGAGCACAATAGTGCCTGTGCTATCTGGTCCCCACCAGACGTAGCACTTCTCTCTTTGCTCAGTGCCTTCTTTTCCTGTTTTTCCAAAAAAAAACCCTCCTGGTCTTTTCTCCTTTCCCCTTTTCTAAAGAGAAGGAAAACAGTTAGGGTTTTCCCTAGTGTACTGGCAACTGTTTTTCCTTTCAATTTCAAGCACAGAAGAGAGAATAACTTTTTCTCAAGAATTATCATGCACACATAATTATGCAATTCATATTATTTAATTTCAAACACATAATATTTCCATTAATTCAAGAAAATGGTAACTTCTGTTTTAACTTTAACCACAGGGTAAATAAGTAATTTATTTACGTAAAAATGTTTGGTCATTACATCTCCTCCCCCTGAGATTGGACACCGTCTCGGTGTCTCTCAGAACCGAACAGATCCGGATAGGTCCTTCTCATTAATTCCTCATCTTCCCAAGTGGCCTCGTCAGGCCCAAAATGTCGCCATTGAACCTTAACTTGGGTAATAACTCGTTTCCGCAGCTGCACTTCTCTCTGGTCGATAATGCTCAGCGGTTCGACCAGAACCTCTCCTTCCGGCTTGACCTGCAATACAAAATTTTGTAAGTTAGTTTTTTCCTTTTCATGTGCAATTCTTGCGGAATTTATCATACCTCACACCCACCTGAATGTCTTGCCATCGAATCACATGTCTAGGGTCATACACATACTTCTTTAGGACAGAAACATGAAATACGTTATGAACTCGGATGTGACTTGGCAGGGCTAGTTGATAAGCTACTGGTCCGACCCTTGCCAAAATTTGGAAAGGTCCACAATACCGTGGCGCCAGTTTGGCGCATCCGCTCCACTGCAAGGTACTTCTTTTGGCCTGAATCTGAATATACACATGGTCCCCAACCTGAAACTCCCTGAATCTCCTTTTTCGGTCAGTAAAGTTCTTTTGCCTATCCTGGGCAGCTTTCAAGTTGACACGTACCCTCTTCACCATATCCTCCATTTCTTTTAGCATTTCAGGACCTAAGCTCAATTTATCTTCCGGTCCTCCCCAACTAGTGGGTGTACGACATTTTCGTCCGTACATAACTTCGAATGGGCTCATCTGCGTTGAGGTATGGTAACCGTTATTATACGCGAACTCTACCAGATGTAAATAATCTTCCCACTTTGTGGGTTGTTGCATGACATAAGCCCTTAACATATCTTTTACCATCTGATTCACTCGTTCCGTTTGCCCATCGGTTTGTGGGTGGTATGCCGTGCTGAAGTTTAGTTGAGTCCCTAATTCAGCAAATAATGTTTTCCAAAATGCTGATGTGAATTTCACATCACGATCGAAGATTATGTTTTTCGGAAGCCCATGTAACCGAAATATATTCTGCATAAAAATATGAGCAATCTGGGCAGCTCTATAGGTAGATTGCACTGGTATGAAATGTGCAGCCTTACTCAGCTTGTCCACTACTACGAAAATGGAGTCATTATTCCTTTTTGTCTTAGGTAATCCTGTGATGAAGTCCATGGAGATGACTTCCCACTTCCATTCTGGAACTGGCAATGGTTGTAACAATCCTGCTGGGTGTTGGTGTTCAGCTTTAATCTGCTGGCATTCCAGGCATTGTGATAGGTATTCGACAATGTTCTTCTTCATTCCTGGCTAGAAATACTCCTTTCGGATTGCTGTTATCATTTTCTGATAACCGGGATGGCCTGCGTAATGACTAACATGAAATTCATCCATAATCAGATTTTTGATCCTGCTTTGATTTGGTACATATAACCGTTTCTTGAAATAAATTCTGCCAGCATCATCTAATTCATATTCTTGTTGGCTGTCCTCTCTAGCAGATTGTTGTATTTGTAATTTTAGCTGCTGATATTCAGCGTCTTGCTCTGCAGTTTCCTTTATAATTTCTAGAAAGGGACTTTTCCACCCACTAATGGAAATTTCATACAAGCTCTGTACCTTCTGTCTCAAAGCGTCAGCTACCTTATTTTCCTTCCCCTGCAAGTGTTTTATATCAAAATCAAAACCACTTAAAAAGTCTATCCATCTCGCTTGTCTAGTGTTTAAGGTAGGCTGGCTGAAGTAGTTGGTTAAGCTGTGGTGGTCGGTATGCAGCAGAAATTTTCTGCCCATGAGATAATGCTGCCACATCTTCAGGGCATGTATCACAGCAGCCAACTCCAAATCATAAGCAGAATACTTCTGCTCATGTTCTTTTAGTTTGCGAGACTCGTAAGCTATTACCTCGACTTCTTGCATTAAGACTCCTCCCAATCCTTCTTTACTGGCATCCGTACATACCACGTAATCCTTATTAGGATCTGCTATACTTAAAACAGGTGCCGTGGTGAGTAAATGTTTCAATTGCTCAAAACTTTTCTGGCAATTTGGGGTCTAATGAAATAGTTTCCCCTTCTTCTGCAATGAGGTAATGGGAAATGCCACCTTAGAGAAACCTTCCACGAATCGCCTATAATACCCTGCCAAACCCATAAAAGATCGGACATCTGCTACATCTTTGGGAATTGGCCAGTCCATTATAGCTTTAATCTTTTCCGGATCCACTGCAATTCCATCTTTTGAGATCACGTGACCCAAATACTGAATTTCTTCCTTGAAAAAGTCACACTTACTAAATTTAGCATACAACTGGTGTTTCCGAAGGGTCTGTAATACTATTCGAAGATGCTCATGATGTTCTTCAATAGTGCGTGAATAAATCAAAATATCATCAATACATATCAGCACAAACTGATCCAGATAAGGATGGAAAATACCATTCATTAGACACATGAAGGTTGCCGGGGCGTTGGTGAGGCCAAACGGCAAAACTACAAATTCATAGTGTCCATACATGGTTCTAAAGGCTGTTTTCGCAATGTCCTCATCTTTAATCCTGATCTGATGATAGCCTGATCGTAAGTCGATCTTAGAGAACACGGTTGCGCCCTTCACCTGGTCGAACAATTCATCTATTCGGGGAAGAGGATATTTGTTTTTAATAGTCAACTTATTCAATTGTCTGTAATCAATACACATCCGAAGGGTGCCGTCTTTCTTCTTAACAAATAACACCGGGGCTCCCCATGGAGACACACTCGGACGAATGTAGTTCTTCTCGAGTAACTCCTGTAACTGCATTTTTAATTCTGTCAACTCAGGTACACTCATTCTGTAGGGTGCTCGTGACACTGGTGCAGCCCCTGGTATTAACTCTATAGTAAAATCTATATCTCTTCGCGGCGGCAGCCCGGGAATTTCTTTCGGAAACACATCTGCAAATTCTTGTATGACCGGAATATTATTCAAAGATGCTGTTTTGTCCTTAGAATTCGCATAACCCACCTGAATGGCATACACTTGATAGCCCTTCCGTACACATTTCACCAGTTGGTTTGCAGTTATCGACCGGACCTGCACAGGTCGCTTAATACCCTGCATTTCTTTGCTGTCCCCTTGTTGATCTCTGTAATAGATAATTTTGGTTTTACAGTCAACCAATGACCAATGTTTTTCCAACCAGTCCATTCCAATTAAAATATCATAAGAACCCAGAGGAAGTATGTTCAGGTCAGCTGTTATTGGCTACTCCACTATAGTGAAAGAGCAGTTATTGATCTTAGAGGTTACCCTTCGCTTGGCTCCAGTGGCCAATTGTACTAACCAAGGGTTTTTAAATTTAACAGATTGTAAATTACATCGTTCCACTATTTTTGGGTTCACATAACTTAGCGTGGCCCTAGGATCAATCAAAATAGATACGGTAAGGTTTGATATTTTACCTTCGAACTCGACCATGGTTGGCTGGTACTCCGCCTGCCGATCTTCCAATGCTGCATTGATTCTGGGTACGCTCCGTCCCACTTCGCCAACAGTTGAGGCTTCATGAATTTGGGATAACTGTTCATTTCCTTTTCACTGTGGACAATTCTTAATATAATGAGGTCCTCCACAACCCCAACATTGTAAAGGAGGTCTTGCTATTCCTTCATTATCCAATCTGATTTGTTGTTCACTGGCCTTGGACTCGTTTGCAGATCTGAACTTAGGTGTAGTTTTCGTCGCAAACCTATTGTTTATTCCTTTGCCAGTCCCCTTAACTCCATTGCTGCGATTTCCTTTGATATTTCCAGCTGTTTTAAAACCTTTCTTCTCACTCCACTTCCTGTTAGCAGTTTCTCCTCTTTGTTTGCTTTGCTGGTAACAGATTCTAGCCTTGCGGATTACCTCATCCATCGATTTTGGATTATCGAATTCAATTCTCTCTCGCATGTACGGAGGTAGACTGCTAACGAATCGCTGCACCTTTGCCTTTTCTTCCCTTATATACGGCACGTAGCGAAGTAGGGAAGTGAAACGGGTAATGAACTCATCCATAGTCTGCTGTCCCAATCGCAGATCATGGAATTCTCTGGCTTTCTCATCATAGAAACGTTCAGTTAAATATCTTTCCTTAAAGAATTTTTGGAAATTATCCCATGTTATGCTTTGTTCTGTGACCCCTTTTACAATCTTTACCTCTTCCCACCATAAGGTAGCCTTTCCTTGCAGCTGGAAGATAGCCAATCGTGCTTTCAAATTATGATCGTATTCATAGAGCTGGAAATACTTATTCATATTTATTAGCCATGCTTCAGCTGCTTCCTCATGCTCTCCATCAAAATGTGGTGGCTTGATCTTACGGAATTCCCCTTGTAATTCCATCCTCTGTCTTTTTGAAGTTTGCTGTTCGATTACATTGTCTGATCGTTCTTCCTGTTCCTCTGATCCTTCAGGGGGTATATGATGATTCTGCTCTTCTGACATCCTTTGCTGCTCCGCACTGGGATTGGCAGGTAACTGATTTTGCCTATCGGACAAACTCTTTAAAATCCTTTCTTGTTCTATTGTCAATCGAGCATTATCTTCTCGTAATCGAGCCATTTCATTTTTCAACTCTTGCACTGTTTCCAAAATGGCTTGATTTGTGATTCTAGCTTCTTCTCCAAGTTGTACCCACAACTCTGGGGTGTTTTCTGCTCCGGTCATACCTTGTCCTACTACAGGTCGACGGGACATATTCTCCACCCTCCTCATGCCTTCCACTCTTCCGAGTCCTCTCCTATAAAAGAAAAGTGTTCAAGAGTAATAATGGTATGATTAACTGTTAATTCATTTCCCACAGGATTCATTCACTATTGTCTTGCCCAGAGGCCACAGTGCTGTATCTGGGCTCTGATACCATATGTCATAACCTTCTACACTTACCGATACATAATAATTTTTTTTTTTTTTATTACCCATGTAATATAACCCCTACATGGTCATGGTGATATATCTTTTGCCACGGTACGCAACTCATATAATATAGTTTGTTTTAATTAATCGCATTCGAATCCTGGTTGTGTGAAGGGAACGGAACCATTATTCATTAATCCATTACCTGGGTGAATACGATGCCAACTGGCCTCGGTCCACGTAACCTACCTACCGTGTAGATATTTCCGTCCGGCAGCTGAGACATTTAATGCCACCACGCGGCTGCCACTTCCTCGGGATTAATACTGCTATGGACGGTCTTGATGATATCCTCAGATCGGACGGTGGAGAATTTGGTTGCATTGGCGGCAAAGTATATAGGGTTCCTATCCTGAAGTTTCGGTTCATTTGGTCAGTCTTTCCGGCTCCAGAGAGCGGTTCCTCCCTCTGGTGTTTGTCACAGTGCTTTCTGGTTCGGCTCTCCCGAGTCATACTGTTGACAATGGTGAAAACGCCCACTACCTCCTCCTCCAGAATATTCCTCGACAGGCAGGTGAGCTTTTGATCTGTTTTTTTTTTTACCGCTTCTATTCCGCAGAGATTTACAGTCGACTGACCTATGGTTTGGTGTGGCAGGTTCGAGTGAGCTCCATGAAGTTGTGGGAGTAACAAGGGCAGCATCTTCTGCAACTCAACACAAGAGGTAAGTCTCCTTCCGCAGAATGCTTTGTGTGGGTTATTGTTTTTGGACTCAACCTTATACCCGTTTTCCTGCCAGGGATGATTGCCGGTTCTATTGTTGAAGGCAGGTTAATCCCTTACGGCAGGCTCTGCTTTTATTCCATGTTTACAGTCCTTGGGACTTGATGTCCGGTTACAGGATGCCGAGGGTTAGATACCTTTAGGGTTTCATGTTTTTGGATTTTAATCTCAGGAGCCGAGCTCAAGCCCTGAGCGGCATCCATTTTCTGTTGTAATTATTTAGTTTGCGTGTACTTATATTTTGATGGACTCAGTCACACTGTGACCGCGGCTTAATGTACTTGAGTTAAAGGGTTTATTCCCAGTTCTATCCATTTGGATATGTTTAAATGTTCTGAGCATAATATGTGACTGTAAATAATTCTCTGAATGATTAATGGAGTAAAGTTTGATCATTAACACATTACTGTATGGCAATAATGGCATATCTAAAATGCTAGTTAGTTGAAAGTGTTTTCTTTATTTGCGGTAGTCCTTTCATGTTATGACTGTCGACCTTCTTGTATAATGATGATATAATCATGCCGTTATACACAGGTAGCTAGATTCCTAACCCGATTTCGCTATGAGTTAGCCTATCATTGAGGGTAAGCCGCGTTTTGGCTATGAATGTTATCATTCGCCGCGAGCTATTGTTTAACCCTCTCCGTTCATGATGATACGCGTCACGTATCCTTACCCTTTTCCTTCGATTATGATTTGTTATTATTAAATGGAAACCCTCCCCGCGAGGTTAATCATATTGTCGGATTCTTATGTTTTTCCATTTGATACTGTTCTGTAGCTCGCGCTACCAAGTGTTATTCACCCGCGCATGCCGTCGCTTCTCGCCCACGTGGGTCGCAACCGGCATGGTCTTGATCTGGTTCATTACATTCGTATTATGTTACAGTTTCTTGCAATGCAAAACCCATAAGTTTCTGGGCGGTCTGTACAGTCATTAAATTAGAGAGTTTTATTTATGTTAAGAGGTGCAATCTATATTCTAACGATTGCATGCGGTTTCTATACCCTTTTCGGTTTATATGTATTGTTTTTATACTCGCGGTGCTACAGATACTGTCTGCAATTTGCGTTCTCTATCACTGATTACTTTCAGTTTTATAAATCACAACTCCGTAATACAAGTTCTCTGTTTGGGTTACATTTCAAGTTAATGATTGCAGTTCCTCCGTGTTAAGCTTCTATAGAACCGTGTTAATTGTCTGCCTTCTCATTTTGTATCCGAACACCGACAGTTGGTTCATTATGTTCTATTCGTATATTTATAATTATATTCTTTTCTATGAATTTCAATTTCGTTAATTCAAGAGTTAAAGGTTTAATAATGTATCTGCTTTCTTCATCTGACAGTTTCCCTATTATACAGGTTGATGCACAAACTACATATATATAATCTTTAGTTATCTATTTTCTTCCTTTTGATTCCTAACAGTGTTCAGGATATAATATTTGTACAGATAATATGTAGGTTTCCTTATCAGTTCTCTTTTCTTTCTTTCCATTTATCTGTATATAAAGACAGAAATCGATTATACAGCAACAACAATATTTTCTTTAATACCAGGTTCTGAATTACTCGTAAATAATGTCATAGTAACTATAATGAAATATTGGTACTGTCCGATAATATTTAATCCTTTGAATCCTCTAGATTGAAGATACGTACCTGGTCTCCTGATACTGTCGTCTGCACCCTTACTGCCCACAGAAAATGGTTTAATGCTTGATATCCTCCCAGCCACGAGACCAGTCATCTGTACTGTGTCTCTCCCCCAAGCGATCCTTTGCCGGCCACAACCTCTGCAAAAGGGAGCACAATAGTGCCTGTGCTATTTGGTCCCCACCAGACGTAGCACTTCTCTCTTTGCTCAGTGCCTTCTTTTCCTGTTTTTCCAAAAAAAAACCCTCCTGGTCTTTTCTCCTTTCCCCTTTTCTAAGGAGAAGGAAAACAGTTAGGGTTTTCCCTAGTGTACTGGCAACTGTTTTTCCTTTCAATTTCAAGCACAGAAGAGAGAATAACTTTTTCTCAAGAATTATCATGCACACATAATTATGCAATTCATATTATTTAATTTCAAACACATAATATTTCCATTAATTCAAGAAAATGGTAACTTCTGTTTTAACTTTAACCACAGGGTAAATAAGTAATTTATTTACGTAAAAATGTTTGGTCATTACATTTGAGTTTCTGTCATTTGAGGAAATAATCGAATATATTTCTGTAATAAAGCTCTAACATTTTTCTCATTCCGTTACGAAAAAATTTATGGAAAATAATTTAAATTATAGTTTGAAATTGGAATTAAAAAAACAACTGTCATAAATTTATTGCATCTTTGTCATTTGAGAAAAGAATGAAAGAAACTTCCGTGATAAAGATTTTGGATTTCTGTCATTCTGTGAAGTGTCCTAAATTTATATTAGGGTGATAAATTGAACTAGAAATAACTTAAATTCTGATTTCCGTTTGAAAATAAAGGTATGCATGGATTTTCAACCTTTTATTATTGGTCAACAACCCCTTTTAGTCTGTATTCGCTTGAAATTTATGAAATAAAAATTAGATTTGAGGGAAAATAAAAAACACTTATATATTTGAACAAAAGTTCATGAAAGAATATATTTGAAAAAAAGTTCATGAAAGAATATGTTGTAGTTGTTCCAAGGAGCGATGCTCTCTTTGATTATTGCTATCTCATTCTCTTTTGAAACTTTTTTGGCTTTCTCAATAACTAGCTAGATTAATGACATCTTATAAATAACAAGTAATACAAACCATTTCAATTTTTTCCTCTTGGCATACAGTAATCTCTTCTTCGCATTCAACAATCCTTAGTGTCATTCCATGTCATTCCTTCCTTCTAATGATAAAATTTAATCTCTTCTTCGGGTTCAACAATCCTTAGTGTCATTCCATGTCATTCCTTCCTTCTAATGATAAAATTTGAGACACGTGGCCACATGCATGCACTCTCTGTCCAACTAGCTCTTTAGTTATTTGATTTAAATTGATTTATTTTATTTATAATTTCAATTATTATTCTTGTGATATTGCATACTTTAATTAAATAAATAGAAATTAGTAATACACATGGTTATATAGCATAAATAATAATAATAATATATAAAAATATAACTTTCTATGCAATCAACTATTCTGTGTCAGCTTCGTTGGGAATTGCGAATCGAATTCCAAACTCAACCTAAAATCTTTACATAGGCCAGCTAAGATAATAACCGGAAGCTTAGTTGAAAATTCATAGTTTGATGGGAAGTACTTTGTCACAGAGATAGAAATAGAGGTGGGAGCATAACTATCAAATGCAATGAGGAACAAACATTTATGCAAATTGAAACGTAGGTGGGAGAATAGCTGCCAAAGGCAACGGGGACAAACATTTATGCAAACTAACTTGCTAGACTGTCCTTCTTTACAATTCCTAGACTGTCCTGCTTTACAATTCCTCGGTGGGGTAGCTTCGAGGAAAAGTTCACTTTATGCAAACTGGAATAGAAGTGGAACGATAACTGTCAAAGGTAACTGGGTACAAACATTTATGCAAACTGTCCTACTTTAGGAAGAGCTTGCAAACTGATAAATGTTTGTTTACTTACAAGTTAAAGTGTACTTTTGTTGCTTCACTTTTTTGCAAATGCAGACTTGCAAATCTAATATCTCCAAAGTCTCTATATTTCATATAATGTCCTTGAGATGCTTAAATTCTGCAGGCACTGACATCCATTACCCACTGTCTTTCAATCTTTTCAACTAATTGCTTCTTGCTTACTGTTAAATATTCCCAAAAACTTAGTTCCATTCACACTTGAAACCAGTTTGCAAACACCTTGAACTTTTCTATAAATTGGCAAAAGCAATGCCCAACTCCTCACTTGCTTAGAACACATAACTTCTTTCTGCACCTATATATTGACATACATCTAACATAGCGTCAATTTGAATACCATTTTTGATCAATGTAGTACCAAGCTACATGGAATCCATTAGCATAACCGAACTTACTCAACTGGCAGCGTTGTTTCTTTTAGCGATTGTTCTCATGACTCTTCTGATTATGGACACCCTAAATGTAGAAGCACAAAGGAAAAGGAAACCAAGAAACAACCAATAACAACAACATCTCGAACAGGAATCCCAACTCATGTTCCCCAATTATCAATCACGGGGAGCATACGAATCTACGAGAAGTCCTCGGCTATTAGATTATCCATCCAGTGCTTCTACCTCTATAGCATCCATGCCAGGTAATAGAAATCCTCAAAAAATTTCTACATAGTCATCAAATTTTTATCTTAACACAAGTAAATCTATCATGCATTGCACATAGGGGCCAAAACTGCCAGAAAATCATGTAGAATTAGCTAAAGGATCTGTAGGTTGGCAATGCTATCACTGTTGGATTTGGTGTAGTTTATGTTGGTGCAAAATTTGTCATTACTGTAATGAATATTGCCTTGAGGCCTATTAAGAGAAATAATGCCTATCCAACTGTTAATCATATGATATTTTCCACTGCAACTTCTGATTGATATTATATCACAATCAACTTAACAATTGCAAGGTTGGACTATTGCATTCGGTATAGTTTATGCTGCTGCAAAATTTTTAATTACTGTAATGAATATTGCCTTGAACGTTACCATTGCAACTTCTAATTGATCTTATGTCACAATCAACTTAACAATGGCTAGGCTAGAAAAACCATGGATGAGATTGTTTACTACAACAGAATCAAGAAGTTGAAGCCTATTGGACTGAACCACTAAACCTGACAACTGATGTCCTTTATTGTTTATCCAAACAATTAATTGGGTAGATAAAAGTTACTGAAAATAGTTGTAACTTTGAAAAAACATTTAATCTAGCCATTTATGATTGGCAGCTAATGAAACTTTTTCAATCTAACACCAGGATTTTATTCACGATTTGCCTTTGATGTCAGATAGATCATTTAATTTGTGATTTTATTTTGGTGTCACATACTTCATTCTTGCACCAATTACTGACATTCCAAAATTTTGTCAATTTGCATATCGAGTTTTGCAAATCTAATCTAAAAAAACAGTCATTTATCAAGAACAACCCCCAATCTAACAACTCTACCAGTTGGTAGATGTCTCTAGACCAACTTTTCAAGAAATCTTCTGCATATCCAAACTTCTAAAATAGAAACACCCTCGATTTGACATCTCTACCAATTGGTAGTTGTCTCTAGAGCTTTTCAGCTTTTTGAGAAAGCTTCTTCAATTGTATTGTTCGACTTCCACTATTCGACTATGATATGTCTTCTGATCTGTCTCTAGAATTAAATTATGTTTTCTTTTGATATTTGCATCTATATTGATGTTCAAATTGAATTTTGTACGATTCAAGTCTGCTACATATGCTTTCCTCCTTTATCAATATGTCAACATCAGAAAGATAATTATGTCTTGCAAATGAACAGTTCGATCTTCATGTACGTTTTCTTACAAAATAGTTGTCTCTATCTCAACTTAATGCAGTGCATACATGTTCATTGTATATGTCTCGCACTATGCATATACCACTGACATATTTTAGTGTGATTGTATAACAACTTCATTACCCGGAATAAAAGCTCTCTCATCAACTCATAAGCACAACATGGCCTGAACAAAAGAACAAGTCAACTATCTTCAGATCTCATGGAGCATCATTTCTGTACGGAAGAAGCAATATGTAGCACTTAATGCTACTCTAAATCTATTTTTGTGATATGTAACATTTAATGCTACTCTAAATCTACTCCTCCTGATATTGTGAAAGGCATAAATATAAATTATATTTTAAATACCATTTCTTTCAAAGATTATTCGCTGTAAAAATTTGAGGCCTTATTGTGCAATTCATATCAATATTTCTATTTTAGATTAGCATTGAGGGTTTCAAGGCTTGAAATCTAAGGAAATTACCCAGAAAAATTTTGTAAAATTTAAATTAAATTTTGTGGCCTTTTTTCTTTCCTAGTCGTGAGCTATTGAGGGTTGTTTTTTTCTAAGGTCCTACAATATAAAACGATAGTTAGGCCCACTATTTCCTGCTCACCTCACCGAACTCATAGATCTCTCACTGTATCCTGCTCAACTCACCGAACTCATAGATCTCTCACTGTATCCTGCTCACCTCTAGGCACTGTTCATGCTTCTAGCACCACGGCAGGGACTGCCACTACGACAGTCACTCCCTTGTTTAAATAATGAAACCAACCCTGCATGAATGAGAATATTATCATTAAATTTCTATGCAATGAATATTACTCTGCAAAATTCTTGGAAACATTGGTGAATTAATATTATTATATAAATATAAATATATGTCTATGTATGAGTTCATTGAAGAGGACATTCAAAATAAGAGCCAACTTCCGCTGCAATCGAATGCTGTTCACAAGAAGATTCCGGTGCTCATCCACAACAGGACACCTGTTTGTGAATCAATGATTATTGTGCAGTAAATCTAGGAGGCATGGGACAGTAAAGCACCAAGTATAATTCCCAAAGATCCATATGATAGAGCCACTACTTGCTTCTGAGCTGCCTTCATAGACGATAAGCTAATTCATGCATTCGTTAGTTATCTGCATTTTAAAAGTTTCAATCATTGGTTTGCATCCGCGTCTCATATTTATTATGGGTGGCAGCAGGTCATTTCTCTTAAAATAAGATAATTACTTTTGTATGAAGAGTTGGTTAAACTTAGAGAGTTAATAGAATGGTTGAGTGTTGAGTTAAGTCGAGTTAAGTTATAGAAGATTTTTAATGTGTGGTTGCATGTCAAGGTATTTTAAGCAAGTCCCTAGTTGGAAAAATTTAAATACTTTTCACTTGGTTCATTGTAAGCATCATGTTTTGTTTGATCAATAAAAGAGCCGTAAATTTTTGTGTGAATTATTTTTTTTTGTCTTCTCTATCTGTCCAACAAATAATATCAAGCCAACAAATAGTGTCGGAGGAAGATGATCCAAGGAACCAGAAAGTTTGCAGCCTCAGATTGCTGAAGTGTGTTGTGTGATTAATAAATCCAACAAAGAAGTGGGAAGTATTTTTCTACTACGTCAAACCGTAGTCAAGAGTGTTTTAGCCGATTGGAAAAGTTGTCATCATCAACCACAAGCAAGCCCCAAATATTTCGCGTTCAACCTAGTATTGTTGCGGCGGCCATTGAGAAATACATACACTCTAATTAGTCAAGGGTGTCAATAGTCAAACAACCGTCCGATTCTATTTTGTGAGTCGCAAACCCTGAAAGAGCTAGGGGTTTCCATCATACAGGAGAAACAAGGTGATAGTTAATTGCACCAAATAACGTGATCATGAGTTTTAAGTTCAAGAGCCTTTGGTTAAAGTGGATTGGTATTTTAAAAAGGATGTTGACATATGTGGGAGCTTTTTTTTGTTTTATTAAAAAGAAATTAACAATGGTTTTTGAAATTTAAGGCCCAAGTCCTTGTGGGTAAGTTTAAAAAGTTTTGTTTTTTGTTTTTTGTTTTTTGTTCTTTTTTTAATAAAAATTTGGGGTTTTATTGATTTTTTTTTAAGGAATTTTATAAAATTTATAAAGGAGAAAATTTAAGGTTTTTTGAAGAGATTTTTTTAAGAGAAAGTTGGCTTTCTCAAATTTCCAGCCGAATTCTCACCGTTTAAATAAAAAGATTATGATGTGCGGACCATCAAGTTGGTGACCACGTTGCAGGCACATGATGTATAAGATTATGTCCAGTTTGGGTTTTCAGGACCTAAGAATGAAGTAGAAGAACAGGCTCTCAGTAATACAGAGAGAGAACAATGGAAGAAAGCCAAGAAGAAGAATGCACAAGCATTGTGTAATATCCCTCCCTTTAATAATAAATAGTAAATAATAAAAAATAATAATATAATAAAATAATAAATAAATAATGATACAAAATAAATAATAATAATATATATAAATAATAAATAATAAATCACTTAATAATAAACAATAAAAATAATAAATCATAAATGATATTTAAAAATATACAAGAAAATAAATAAAAATAATAAAAATAGTAATAACTACACTAAAAGCTCTAAATAAGAATAAATAGTAATAAAACAAAGAAAGCAATAAAAAGAATCAGTAAAGCTAAAAATCAAAAGAAAAGTAAAAAAATCAAGAAGGCTAAAAATCAAGTTGCATGTAGACACATGGAGTGTGTGCATGTGGTTCCCCATCCAATGTTGTTCTATTTAATAGATGGTGAGGAAGATGAGTGGCATTCTTGCATTCTATCATTCCGAGATTCTATATCTTTATTTCTCTGGGGAGAATGGTATACTAAGACTTAGGAGCACTGGCAGTAGTCGTTGATTGAGGGCTCGGGGGTCTTTATTTCTCTGGGGAGAATGGTATACTAAGACTTAGGAGCACTGGCAGTAGTCGTTGATTGAGGGCTCGGGGGTGGCCAGTTGTAGCAGAATCCTGCACAATTGAGCCTATGGTTGGGAGGAGAGTCGTCCCCAAAACCCTATTGCGGTAAGCCTATTTCTACCACAGGTAAGCCCAGGTAAGCACTCTTCATATTTTAAATTTAATGTTAATAAGTAATTAGATATCTATTTTAGGGCTGTTACATATGGTATCAGAGTGGGTTAAACCCTTAGGGCCTATGGGCATGCGGAAATTTACTTTGTTGAAATTTTTAACTTGACTTGTTTTAAAGTTACAGGTTGATTACTTCCAGGAGGCGACATAATTTTTCAAACCCTCACTATTCCTTAAATTTTCTTTACTCAATGGATAATTACTGCATAGTTATATTTTGATTGGTTTTGGTGATTACTGTATCCACTATATCCACTTTGGATTTTGAATTAGATTCGTTTCTCTACAATTTTAGCATAGATGCTTGAGTAGAGGGAAAAATATTTATCATTGAATATTGACTTTGTTCTGTGCATTTTTTTTCTTAAGGATCTTTTTCGTAGATTGGAGAATGACTTTCTCTTTTCAGTTTTATTTTTTAATGAAATGTTCCATGCTTGTAGGTACCTTGCATCGTCAAGGTTAAAGTTGTCAAAGTTGCTAGTCCCGTTGCAACTTGGATTTCCTTCTGCATTTGTTTTCTGACAATGCTTCTGTGACCCACAAATCTTTCTCATTTTAAAATGAACTATATGAAATGCTTTTCACTTTTTTCTACTTTTGCACATGTAAATAAAATTCATGCAAATATTTATTACTGAAAAGAGTTTGATTATCAAAATCTTCTTTATCAGGTAAGGTGAGTTTCTTTTGTTAGGTTAGGTGTATTATGTCGTTTGACTAATTTTGGTTTGGGTTACACCAATCTTTATTATGATTGGATTTTTCTCACAATTTCCAATCCCTAACTACCTCACCGCAAAATACTTTAATAGAATACCGTGTTATAGGCCATCTATTTTACGCCTAAAAATATATTTTTAATATAAAAAAAGAAATGAAACTCATTTTATGTCTGAGAATTAAATATAGTAAATTGAAATGCCATAGGCTGCCCTTGTTATCTCCAGTTATTGTGGTTGAAAGGGCTGAATTACCTTGCCTGCCAGGTGCATGCATAACTGATTTTCGTTGAGGATTATAGCATCTCTATAACTCATCTGCCCGTTGCTAGCACCTGAGCATCTTTTATCATTGAAGTGTAAACAACTATGAATGTTGAAGTGGATTATTTAGTATTGATATTATTATTGCAGTTGTATACTTATGAATTATTTTAACTATTCAACATTGTTTTGAGAAGTGATTCATTCAAAGGGGCCAAATCCGAGGTGGGGCTTTCGTAGTGAAATTATGTTGTTTGTCTGAAAATGTATTCTTCAACCAAGTTCATTTTTTTAGGTTGAAATCAAATGTATTACTGTCACACATTTTCATTACTCTTGCTTCGACACGGTATGTGTAACACAAATGTATACGCGATGTCTATTATGAGATATGGATAATTTTACAGATCAATTCCATTGAATTATATTTATTTAAAAAAAAACAATGATAGAATTGAAGATTATTTACTAAATTTGCAAATGGATTGAATAAAAAGGCTGTAGATATTTCGTTGAAATTAGATATATTTTTTCCTTTTTGGAGTTACAGAAACAAATATGAAAAAAAAAACAAATGGAAAGTTAAGTTAGCAATGGATTTAAAATATTTGAGGATGCTAACTCCATAAATATAGGGATTAAAAAAATAAAATAAAATAAAATAAAAAAAATCATTATCCAAAGTTTCCATATTCACAAAAACAATCTCAATTGAGGAAAATGGTCGTGTAAAATAAAAATCAAACTTTTTCGAGGAATTAGAATGCAAATAAAACAAGGACATTTAAAGGCATTGCCAAAAAAAATCGAAGTGTAATAGTGTTGATTTATTTACAATTTAGTAATGTCCTGAACCTATAAGCAATAAGGATGCCGCAGGTAAACAGCTAACCCGGTAGAGGATAAGGATTATTTCCCTGTACGCATTCTTGGCCGATGTTTTTTTTTTTTTTAATATTATTTTGTCGTATCAAACCAGAGCAATTGTTTTATTATATTCTTCATACAGTACCACAGGTTAACTGTATTTCACAGTCTCGAGGGTTTTAATTTGTTGCCTATAGCAGCAATAGTTGTCTGACGGTCTTATTGATATAGATTAACTGCAGATTTTAGTATTTGTTTGGCAGTTGTTGCTTATTCTGTGCGGTAGCTAATTTTAACATTTCAAAAAAATTTAGGTTAAAAAAAAAAAATCTTTTAACCTTTTCTTTTCACACTTTGCAACCTCTACATTCATTAGTTTTTGCTGGACTAGTGAGCTTAGTCTCGGCCTCGTCACAGGTGCAATCATCCTTATTGTTGGCGGGGTTGGAGACATTTATGGTCTTATTGTCTTAATCATCGTGTCCATGTAGCACGGCACGGGTTACGTAAGGTTTTTGTTAAAACTTTTCTTCCAAGTCTGAGGGCCTGTAGAGGCTGTTACACATTCTGGTTAATTTTTTTTAAGCTTGATGTTTTGTTGCAGCAGTTATAAATTATTCATACAAGAGCCAATGAATTTGTTTGAGGGGCTGCCATAAGGGTTTGAAACTAACAAATTTTCTTGCAGCTAAATGAACCTATTCACATAATTTAACAGTTTGATTTGTGATTCAGAATTTATCTCAAGGTGCCACAGGCTTGGGAGGCCCTTTCCTTCTTAGCCGCTAGCCATGTTGGGCTTGTATCGTCTGTTATCGATTTCAAATTTTAACTTACAAAATTTGCATAGATAAAGCATATTTATTTGCAGGGGTTCCATCACAATTTCTGGAAAAGAGAGATCGATTAGGTTAAGGCATTATTTCAACGCTGTAATTTCTAATCCAAAATTTTCTTGAAAGATGAATTATTGCAGAAACCAATTTAAATGTTGGGGAGCTTTTTCTGAAGATTCCTCACCGTGTGAAAATCTTTAGACGTCTGGCTTCTTGAAGAAGGAACTGCAATTTTTTGAAAGGGAAAACTAAGAAATTCAATACTGATTCTTTGGAAAATTTTCAAATTAAATTTTGTGGGGGTCGTACGAAAATTTTGAATGTATTTTACCAAAGCTGAAAGCAGACGTAGGGTTTCTCCTCCACGTCAAATTTTCCTATACGCAGAGAAAAACATCTTGTATTGCTTAGCTAGCATCTTCCATAGGCGTTCTTGTCAGCTTCTTCGAAATGCAGTCTGCGCCCGAAGAAGTACTGATTCGGGCTATTTTGCCAATGACCATGTGGAGTCCTGCTCCTGGGCCATTTAAATCGTTCCGTTCAACGTTTGCTGTTACCTTGTTACATATTAATACTGGTTCGATTGCTGGATGCCTGATATGAACTTAACTCATTGATATGGTTGATGTTAACCTGATATGAGTTCAACAAACACATCATGTTCACCATTTCGTTCCATTTATTTATCAAAATGATAGACTATGTAAAGGCCACTCTGTTGGGGGTTTTACCTTGAAATTGTAATTTTGTTTGCGTAGAATCTGCACCATGCCAATGGTTTTGTTTTTATGCCTGTTTTCTTTGTTTAAATTCATACTGTATGATAAGGCCTTCTGGAATTCTTGGAAGTGATGTAACATCTGAAATCTATATCTGAACACTGGTATAGAAGATTCAGACGCTATGTCCAAGCCAAGCAGTTCGTGTAGGTGCAATTTATGTAGGTGAAGGGCTAAGTATCAGTCAGTCTTGTAGTTTTTGGAATATATGGGATAATATCATTGCGTCAGCTATATATTCTGCCATATTTTCCAAATCATTATAACACCATGACGCTTGGTGTTTGCCTGATTATGGTGGATGTTCGAGTGTCCTGTGTAGAACCGTCATGATGTCCCGTGAGCGGGATGGTATGGAAGTCCCTCGTAGAAGTTCCATGGACCTCACATTGAATAGCGGATGGCATGAGGACATCTAGGACATGCTCCTTTCGTTTTGGGAGTGCCTTGGGAACAAATCTTCGCTATTCCTCTTTTCCAAATCATAGTGGATGCAGGGGATCTGTTTCTATGATCAACTCGCCAAATCTCATGTCTTTGTAGTTTGCTAACTGTAATTCCATAAGTCAAACAAGCTGAATTTTATGAACACAGTTTGGTGTAGTCAAGAATCTATACCCGCAAGATGAGCTGCCGTATGCTGTGCAACACGGGTTTTGTGATCAATTGTTTTATGTCAGGAAATTTAGCAATGTACCAAATATTGATAGCAAAGTATCTTACTTCTTGTCAAAATAGCTATCAAAACAAAGTTATGGTTTTCTTCAGCATGCTATAAACGCTTACTCATGGACTTTAATATATTTTTGGAGGATTCAACGACAAATGCAGCTAGAATTGTTGTTAAAGCATCCCATCGAAGGTTACCTAAGTTTGCTTGACATACGCAAGAAATTGCAACGCCAGTAAGACAATCAGCGTTTGATGGAGCAACAGAAGAATTACTTGAGCTGTTTACCGATTTGTCAGGCTTCATTATCACTATGGGAGCCTGAAAAGCTTTTGCCGAGTTAGAGCTCCCGAACCTCAATTGATTGTCTTGCATTTCACGTGCTCTACAAACAGTTTTGCCTTCTGGGGAGATTCTGGAACTGGGGGTGTAGTCAAAGTCATTCTCATGATGATTGAATTTTTCTTTGTTAGAGTCTAGGAGACCTTTTTTGTGCGTTGCTTCCAGAATTTGTTTGAGAGTTTTGAGATCCTTACCACAATGTTCATGCTCAAACCGTTTCAGCCTCTTTGGCACATCTGAGAAGTTATGAGATTCAAAAGCTTTTCTTTGATAACTATGAGAATCATTCTGCTGTCTCCATGGGGCAGGTTCCATGGGGCACCTCTGCATCAAAATTGGTTTTGGAATTGCATTAAGATGCTTAAGCCAAGGTGACTTCCAGCTTTGAATGCTTCTTGGTGAACCCAAAACTCTTTCATTTGTTTCTTCAACAGGATCTGATCTCTCATCGCTACATTGAGTTTGGAATTGGTGCTTCTTCGATGAATCCAATAAACTATTTTCTTTTTCTGTAGCCTGCTTAATAGATTCCATGAATCAAGACACTATTCCGGATGCTTTTTAATACTTATGCATTTTGATTCATAAGAATAATTTAGTGACCAGCATAGCTGACAAATGGATTAAGCAACGTACAGGCAAAGTAAAAAAAAAAAAGAGTAAATATAATCTTACGTTTGCAAAGTAAATATGATCTTTGCAAAGTAAAAATCAGTTACACCAATACACCCTTGGAATAGTGTCATATTAGCATTGCTGTAGTCTTTGGGTAGCATGACGGAGTCAAATCCATCCCTGTGAAGCATATGATTATTGGAAACATTTTATTCACTTTACTTTATAATCTACTTCACAACGTGATGCTAGACTTACTTTCCTGAAAGAAATCTCAGTTATTTAATTTTATGGAGCTTCCACTTAAACTAACCCTAACGTTATGGAAATCACACAAATTCTATTCGGAAAGAACAGAAACAGTGCCCATCTCCAAATTTCGGTTGCAAAGCAACATCTGCAATGTGCATTATATGACTTCCTCATTTATCATTAGCATTTTCTTGTTATGTATTTGTCATTTGGTTGGGAAAACCATTGCAAAGATTTTTGAAAGATGATATGATGATGATCCCAGGGCAGGGCATATATGGGGTTAAATCAAAATGTATATGTAATAATAGTGGTTGACCTAATAAAGAGGCAATATGTGCAATGGGTGGATATCTATATAGAGAGTGGTGTCAGAGAGATCATGTAGTCATTATAATATATTATATTATATATATATATATGTAATATAGAGAGAGAAGGAGAGAGAGAGAGATGAGAGAGAGAGAGAGAGATCATGTAGTCATTATTGAGGGATATGTGATTTGGGTATAGGAATATATTGGAGTAGGTTCTGGTGCCTAACATTTAGTATCTCTCCATGAAAATGTGTTTTTTTTATTTTTAACTTTTGAGAATTGGATTAAATTTATATTTTAAATTACAGATGAATTGGTATTACTAACTTTGGGTTAGATACAGATTACTGGTTTTAATGTGTAATGAAGAGACAGTCTAGATCCTAACGGATGGTGAATGATATTTGTTATTCATTTTCATATGAGTAAATAGAATTGTTGAAGGAACAATTATCTACCTTGGATGAGAAAAAGGTACTATTGATTGTGTAAATGGTACTGTTGACTTTATAGTGTGTGCAGATTTTTCGACATTGTTGTCGAAAGGAACAATGGAATTTGCAGGAACACGCATATCCATGACCGCAAGCTTACGATCTTATGTATTATGTCTATGCAGGCAATTTTATGTCTTATCCGAGAAATTATTATGCCTAAAATGTATTTTAATGTGAGGGATGGTGTTGTCTTCGCAGGTGCACTTGCAGGCACACCATATAATTAATAAAATGGTAGTTTTTTTTGTGTTGGGGAGGAATAACCTTCCCCGTCATCCGATCCGGTTCTGGGTCGGCTGGCAGTGTCTTTTCTTTATGGTGTGGAATATTTTTATGCTTGATTCATAAATTTTATGACATATATATCATATTAATATTACTTCACCATAAATCATATTAATTTACTGAACTAAACATCAATACAACTTTTATATGTCATAGATTAACACATGACATGAAAATAGTAACTGAATGTGCTTAAAAGGAAAATGTCACTTTAGTTTTACTTTGCTTGGTCATACGACTTTGTTCAAAGCATATAATAAATCATCCGATAATACCAGTTTTTCTTCATAAAAAGGTTTGCGTGGGTTTACCGAGAAAGCTCCACTATGTAATTATGTTGTCCAATCATGAGGACTATTCATGACCAGTTTATTCATGGGCCTTAGCTGGTTAAAAGGCATCCACCTTGTAGATAATATACTTTCCATAGGATTGATGGTAATCTTGTAATAGGAAAAAGATTCTTTAGTCACGAGACTCGAAGCACTTCTTCGACCTTTGGTGGATATTGAACCACATCTCCGTGATTGATAGAATCTAGATCATTAGTACTCCTTATCTTGCATTCAATGATCATTTGAAAGGTGAATTAGTGGATGGATTGGATCATCTAGTGAACTCACATCACATTGCAGTTTTTCTTTAATTAGCTATCCAATTTGGTATCTAAGGGCAGATATATTCTTAGCAATAAGCTACAACAATCGGATTCTTGACAGCAGAATAATGTTAGAAAATAAATACTCTTGTAATCTTGGATGGTGATAATCTACCCATAATTGACGATGTATAATTCTCTGAAAGATCGTACTATTGATATGGCACACTGGCATGCTGGTATAACTACTCACCACCGGTTGCATTACATGTATCTGCTCATTTACTACTCATATCATTTGTATATTGAACATCATCAAGCTACATGATGGTATATTTAGTCTCAGTGGCAAGCCATACAAAGTTGGATTAAGTTTAGATGTTGAGTATAATGTTACATGACGTTCGTAATGGTTAAAGTTGTCTAAAGAGAAATGAGAAGAGGAGCATAAAAGAAGAGTATTGAGGTAATTTGAACATAATGGAAGAATTTGGTAACTTGGTATTCTAAAGGTATCACTGTAAGGTCTATCTAAGGATGATGCACCTAAAGAAGAAATATTGGCAATCAACCAATGAAGTTGAATAGTTATGGTAATAATTTTACGGAACTTGGGCGGTATGATAAAATTATGGGAAAGGATAAGTGTGTACATGACAACATCTATAACAATTTTCCCTCTAATGGGAGAGCCACATTGTAAAGTTTTCCATAGGTGACTCACTATATGAATCAATTATGGACAACAAGACGTATGGTCAGGTAATTTTATTATGTGGATAAGCAGATTACATATATCTTATTGAATTTATTTTTCAGGTATTACCCAAGTTGGGAAGAGTAATGTATGAAGTTACATGATGACCAAGTAATGATAACTTGGAAGATATAGGAAAGAATGTTGCCCAACTTGAATAAGGATACTATTTAATAAG